>BJFM01002886.1:15793-29798 GCA_016586285.1 Arothron firmamentum
AAAAAAAAAAAAAAAAGAACAAACGGAATAGAACACACCATGTGGCACTCACACAATTTCATTCAAACATTCATGAGCACTCGACTTGAACTATTTTCAACAATCAGAACAATGGTAAACCTCAACCTCCGAGTGAAGTAAAGGGATACTGAAGGAAAATGGCAGCAATGAGGAAAACAAAAAATTAAAATGACCTCATGAGAGATATTGCACAGACAAGTGCCGGCACAGAATACAACAGTCTCTTTCCAACAGCGTAGTCTGTGCATAGGAAGAATAAAGCACTTTTGGTGTTCAGGCATCAAACCCTTCTTGTAAAGCTTTATGGTACAACGAAGTGGAAACTGTAGATGAGACCGTAACATGTGGCAGCTATCCTGACTGACATGATAAATTAGTAGATTTTAAAAATACCCCACCAAAAAAAAAAAAAAAGATTGGGAAAGGGCCTGTGACTGTTGGCAACAGTGAAGGGACAAAAAAAACCTAAACTGAAGTCCCAATGTTTGTAGAAACACCTCAATTGTTACTTTTTAGAAGAAGGCAGGCAAAGTTGAGGCGAGGTTGAAGCAAACATGGAGAAAAATCTCTCAAGTGTGGTTAATAAATAGCATAGTGGAATATGCAAAAAATATATATATATCTTCTAGTTAAAATCTGTAAACCCATTGCTCAGTTCATCCAGGTGGATAATTGTTGCCTGTCCATGTTGCAATGCACTCCTAAAACACCTCAAAGTTCAGGTAATGACTAGACAGCTGAGCTAAAAGAGCACAAGAAAAGCTTCCTCATTCCTCACTTAGCTCAGATTTTTCACGTTGGCTGAACGAGGCTCTGTTTTAAATCGCACAACCCTCCAAACAAGCTGGATCAGCAAATCAGTCCCACTAAACGGTCTCTTTCAGCGCTTCAACCCCCTGCTGTGTCTTTGCTTGGTGACTGGATCTCTCCTCTTTCCACCCATCACCTTCGTTTCTGCAGTTACTATCTGTGCAGCAAGACGAAGGCCTCCAGTTTCTCTGGGATGTTCCCCCGGTAGTTGAGGCTGTGCTTGATTATGGTCCTGGCAGCTAGGCACTGCAGGGTGGTGTGGTTTATGGGCTGGATGACGTTCCTGGACAGCTCCTTTGCATCCAGAAGGTCACAGGGTGTTTGCTGGAACGCGTTTGTGCTGTCAAAATGACTCCCGCTTGAAATCAGCAAGTTCATTATGTCTGGGTGGCCGTTGGATGCAGCGATGTGGAGAGGACTAATGAGAAAGAAATGTGAGGATTTAATATCGCTCCATTTGCAGTCTAGAACCAGGATGGTCAAACAAGAGCAAATGCAGCAGACGAGCAAACAGACCTGTTGTCATCGTTATCGCGGCTGTTAACATCGGCCCCGCATTCCAGCAGAATGGAAGCCACTGTGAGGGAGGGGAACTTGCAGACGGGATAGCGACCCACACACGTGGTGTTGCGGTCCACGGCCAGGTGCAGAGGGCTGTAGCCGTTTTTACCACATGGCTGGAGTTTCAAAAATCTGAAAAAACAGAGTACCATCACTCAAAGAGGATAAACAGTGTGTGATTATGCGAGTGTGTTGGAAATCAAGGTGGTCGAATCAGACACGATCCACAAACACACCTATATATAGTCTCCTTCTTGGAGTGGTCCTGCTCTGCAGTACACGGCACTTTCTCTAAAAGACAAATGAGGTGCAGGATGATTGACAGGGCCTTGCTGAGCTGGGCCGGGTCCAGAGCTGTTGGTCCACTATGTTTAACCGCCCGCTCAATTTCCAAAACACCCTTTGAAAGGATCCCCATCAAATCCTCAAATGAAATTGATGTCCCCAAGAGACCCTTGGCTCTGTCCTGCAGCATAAAGGAGAAGAGCTCGGCGAATGAGAGCAGGCTGGAGGCCGTCATGGGGCTGAGGGGGTCCAGGTTACTCTGCTGCATGTCCAAAGCATACTTCCACAGATTAATACAGCGCTCAAAGTTCCCAGAGTCTGCGTAGACAGCCCCCCTGTAGCGGATATAGTAAGATGTGTCTGGGTGTTGGGGGCCAAGGATTCTCTCGCGAATGAGAAGTGCCTGCATGCGCATTTCATCAGGGTCAGATATCAACCCGTCCAGCTCCTCTCCATTTGTCACCTAAGAAGAGGATTACAAGGTGAAATGACAACTGAGCGGCAGTTGTTTGTGCAGCGCTGGGTTTCCACATTTCATGTGCAAACCATGTTTCCAGTTTTTCTTTAGTTTTATGCATTTAAATTATGAGAGGAGGTGTAATTTTACAGAAGCCAGTACTCACCTCCTTGGCATAGTCGTATGCCATGATCAGCTGCTTGGGTTCTGGTTTGTGGACAACGTTGTTACTGTCCATATACCTGAGGTCCATGGCTCTTTTCCAGTACTTTAAAGCTCCAAGGAGATCTCGCTTTTTGTCTACAAAGGTGGCCCCTAAGAGCTCCAGGGCGTCGATGCGAGCGGCGTGTCTCGTCTATTAAAGAGAAAAAAAACTCTTCAAAGGTTAAAATCACAGCACAAACGCACATCTGTACAGACTTGTGTGCGTGTAAGTGAGCGGACTCCTGACCTGCTCGTGTATGGTTAGGTATTCTACGATGTTAGTGTGGCCCGTGACACTGGCGGAGAGCAGGGGTGTCATGCCATAGCCGTCTTGCTCCATGGAGGCTCCGTACTGCAGTAACATTTGCATGATCTCCAGACTTCCTGACTCTGCACAGTCATGAAGTGCTGTGTTGCCTGCACAGAGAGCAGAACATGTTCACCTTAATGAGCTGCAGTTCATGACTTTTATATTTCATAACCCAGAAACAATGGTTAGTAGGTGAGGGTTCCCAGTCATGTTGGTCAGAGGGAGCAACCGGTCCTACAAGAGCTGCAGTTCAGCAGTGTTTTCCGTCCACCTGGAACCACCAGGCAGGCATAACCAATGGAACAAGAGTTCCAGGTGAGGACCCTGCTGGATTGTGGCTCTCAATTAAACTGGTTTGACCACCCCGATCTAGGCCATCGTTACTGAGTGATTTTGCCTACTCTCAGTAGCAGAGAATTCTGTCTAAGGGTTTGAAACCTGTGACTCCAGACCAGCTTTTTAGAAATGAAGATGTCTTTCTGATGAAACATCTTTTGGCAAAAGAGCAGATGTCCAGTTTCCCTGGATTCCACAAAAACCCTTCAATGCAACTCGTTGAGGGGGTGCCTCAACTGCAGTTTTTTTCCGCGGTAGAGGGCGCTGTTGGACCTTAACCTGAAGAGGTTTCTTACACCTACTTGAGCCAACCAGGTGAATAACTTAAGCAGGTACCACAACAGTTAACCTTTGTAAGTTAAGCGTGAACAACAACCACCCTGTCTGTCATTTGCAAAATGCCTGACATCTTAATTTCCACCTTTAAAACACTGTAGCACATTTTTCTATCAAAACAAGAATAATCATGGAGATTTCGTATGTTTAGAGGAACAACTCTGTCATGTGTAAATAAAATATAAAATAAAACTTCAATGAGTGCATAAATTAAATTTCATATCATTACATTATGCATCCCTGAATTTTGCTACTGTAGAAGGAACCTGCCATCTCTCAAAAGGAATTGTCATTCTTCCACTTAGTGTGGTCTTCAATATCCCTACTTGTACCATGGGTGAATCTCTGAATGTCTATAAGGTTTTTCCAATCATTGAATGCTGATCTAAAGCAAGAACAAACCACAGCTGCTGGGACCTCCATAGGTCCATTTCACAGTTTCAGTCCTCTGCAGTGGTCAAGTGTTTGACATGTAATGCAGAATATCATTTCCATTAAAGAAAAACTGTCCCATCAAAAAATGTGGACACTGGTTCCCACTTAATAACAACATACCATCTAAGGAAGAGACATGAAAGACACTCCCACAAATACATGCAAGCTGTCATCACACTTTCCATGATGAAATCAGAAGATTTAGCTATTCTGCTGAGTCATCCCAACTTGAGACAGGCAGAGAATTTTATCAAACCATCTCTAATAGTCAACATATCATCACAACAACCCGGATGGCCACCGGCTCCTTGTATATTCACTCACCTTTGACGCTTTTCCTGTTAACATCAGCACCATTCTGCAACAGATACTGCGCTATGTCCTTGTGTCCCTTATAGCAGGAAATCATCAGACACGTGTGGCCGTGTCTGTTGGCCACCTCCAGGTCAGCTTTGTGTTCTACCAGGTATTTCACAATGTCCAAATGACCGTCAAAGCAGGCCGCCCTCAGTGGGGTCGAGTTGGTCAAGGTAGTGCTGTTGACCGAAGCTCCGTGACCCAGCAAGGACTGGACCACTTTCAAGTGTCCGGCCGCGGAAGCGGCCCAAAGTGGCGGGGCTCCTTCAATTGTCTCCCCGTCAAAGTTCACCGACCCACCGACCTCAATGGGCGCGCTGCAGCACTCCAACAGATACTCCACCAGGTCTAGGTGGCCGTACCGGGAGGCCATTAGAAGCGGCGTGGCACCGTTTGTCTTCTCGCCCATTAACTTGGTCACTTCGTGTCCATCTTTGTTTTCTAATAATTTCTGGAGCAGACGGAGCTTGCCGTCCCTGGCAGCATTAAAAACTGCGGTCTTTAAATCCATTTCAGCGAGATGCCGGAGATTTCACTGTGGGATAAAAAGGGAACGCTGCTGGGCTGGTGGGGCTCTGGAACCTTTGTTTACAAGCTCCCACTTTCTTGCTGAGGCGAAACCACCTAGCTTAGCGTCGCTAGAGCCTTGGTTAAAACAACCCACTGCAAGTCCTAAAAATAAAATTCAACTTTCACAGATGACATTGATAATCCACTTTTCAACCAGTAACTCACGGGTTTAATTCGAGCCTTGATACAGGCGCCCATTCGTCGTCCTGTTAATCACTTTAGCTCTTAGGCTAGCTTCGATTATCGTCAAGGCTCCTTATTGGTATAAACTATACCCATCCACTGGCCATTTCTTGTACCCCCAGAAGCTTTCCTCCTTCCGTTCCTTTTCTTAAACGTGTCATTGTTGGTAGACACAAAAGTGAGACGTCATTTTTCTGTTTTCGGATGACCGAAACGTAGAAATCCACCCCCACCCGATACGCCGTGCCTTAGCTAGCTTAGCCTGTGAAAAACGGCGTACGGTCTCGGTCAGCAAAACAAGGGGATATCCCCGCTTTTCCCGTCGTTTTTTCCTCCCTCACCAACACGCGGCCAGCAACTAGCTACGAACGTACAAAACCCAGAACATGTCGTTCCAGCTACTTGGCGGACTGGCACGACGGTAATCCCAGAGACAGGTTAGATAAACAGGGAAAGATATCCACCCACGTCTCGACCGGATGATCACGACTCGTTTTCTGTCACAACGCGCCGACCCGACGCAGTCTTTTTTTCTTGACAGGGGCTGATGATTGACAGGCGAATTGACCAATCACAGGCTCAGCGCACAGTGACGTCATTAATATCTCAACAATGCAGTACCAAATAAGTATCGTTTAAATTAGATATGGCGTCAGTAAATAGTCCAATTTCAACTAGTCTGAATTTCGGAAATAGGGTCAAACACGCAATCAAAGCAGAACTGGCTGTTAGCTGCGACTACACCACTCCCTACAGGTAAAAACAAGAATGACAGCGATATTTATGAACAAAACATCACGTCATACTATGAGAACATTTATTTAACAGTCCCTATAACACAACAAATACCCCGAATACCACAAAGATGTGTATCCAAAAATGACCTCTCAGTGCACAAAAGGTAAATCATGCCCACCAACCAAAAAATGTTAAGAATACACAATAGTAACATCAATAGATCCTTTGGTTGTTTTCCATGTCTACGGTGTTAGTTAAATATATAATGACACATGTATAATTCTGAGCAAATTAGTGTACAAATAACTTTGTAACTCACTTGTCTCACAGTGGAACATTACCCATTTGTGTAATGACAAATTTGACTGGTGAAATTTAATACCAGTTCTCATGTATTTACCCAACATTGAGTTTAAAAACTGCAGGTGACAGAAAGAAAGACCCACTCCCAACACAGGCTGAAGTTTTCAAGCTTGTTTTTCATTATGCACAAATGCCTGGAAGTACACAAATGAAAGAGATATTTGCAGTATAGATATGAAATAAAAAATGTCCAAATTCTCCCTGATCCTTTATAATACCCAGTCAGAGTGCAAAAAAATTAAATTACAACCATTATCCCCGGATTTACTTCTGTGGAGTACAAGAAAAGTTTTATGAGCCTATTAAATTATCAAGCTGAAACACAAAATACCAGCCGTGACAATGCACGTCTTAAATAGTCTTAACTATTTCTTTTTGTCCAACTTTAAGCAATATGGAGTTTAAAAAAAAAAGAGAACATTTCGCAGTTGTTCTGGATTGATCAAACCGTGCAGATCACATTGACGACGTTGCTGATGTACATTATACAGGCTGCACTCACTAAATGGAAAACATCCTACATCAAACTCAGCCTTTTACTCTAAATACAAACAGTTCAAATCTTGTGTGGAGTAAGGCTTGCTCTTTAGTGCACTGCTTCCAAAATCATCCTAAAATGACAAATTCATAAAAGTAAAGATATTTTACTACAATACCATTGAGGGGAATTCAGAATAAGGTTTAATAACAGAAATAAAGTTTTTTTTTAATCCTTTGTCTTGCAAATATTTTATAGACCAATGCTCAACTGAAAGAACATGTATAGTCTACATGTAGTTACATTTTAAACTCTACTGGTTATGTCAGTAGAGTTTGCTTTATAGAATGGATCACATCATTGAGAGGAGTTCTGATGAGATGATGGGGTAGAAACTAAATATTTCATGTATATAAAGTATGCAAATGTGGCTTTACTTGTAGGGCAGAGTGGTGGAACTGACTACAATACAGATAGAAGCAAGCCTTCAAGCCTCTTCTCATACACCCCACAAAAAGATTCAGAACACACTTCTGCTCAAGACTCATATGCAGTAAAGTAGGTAGGCATACCAGTGCTGAAAGAGGATAACAGGCCAGATTCTATCATGTAATATGATCTGATATAAGTTCCCATCAGCAGTAATATTCTAACTTACTTTAGGCACACAATCTGAATTAAAGACCAAAAATTTTAAGCATCCGTGCCAGAACTCAGATGTTATGATCCAACACGTGTGGTCGTGGTCTTCTTGTCAGAGAAGAAGCTTCTCAGTAGGACCACCTGACTGATGCTGACTACAAGCAGGATGATGGCTTCTCCGATGGACCAGAAAGCAACGCGGGTGTTGAGGTCTTCAGCACGACTGCGTCCCTGGGCTTCACGCAGACGGAAGTGTGTCTGGTAGTCAATGACTGACTTCAGGGCCTCATGAATGGAAACACACGCCGATTCCATCTGTAGAAATCAGGGTAGTTAGGACCATAAAAAAAACACCCATCAACAACTGATTGCTTTGATTGATATCTTTTTCTTATATCTCAGATCAATTATCAAAAGCTCAATGGTGGTGTTGCCCTGGCTTCTCATTCACATTTTCGACTTGTAAAAAAATGCTTCTACAATAGACATAAAAAGAACAACTTCTCAACTTCTATCAGCTCTCCATATAGACCAACACAAATCAACTCAATCCCCAAATGGTTATTCCACCCCACCTTTATTAGATGTGCTAATGAAAGCCTTATTACCCATGTTAGCCTTAAGTTGTTTTAATAGGTAAAGCCCTTTGCCTTGCATTTTATGTATGAAAAGTGCTATACAAATAAAGTTTGATTTGATTTGATGTGTGGTAATAAAGCTGTCTTTACACATTAAGTACTTTATAAGTGGTTTCTTAAAGAACCACATTTATTTGGCAAGAATTTTAAGATTCAACATAAAGCCACGATAATAAATATCATCGTAGCTTACCTGGGTGAGAGCAGTGACTCTATTCTCGTTGGGGAAGAGTGGAGGGTCATCGCCAACTTGGAAATCAAAGTAAACTGTCTTGTGTGTGAAGGTGGAAAACTCATTACTGAAGCAGAATTTGTAGGTGCCGTTTTTAGATGCTGTAAAGGTAAAGCTGTCATATTGCTTCTTCATTTCCTTGTACAGGGTCGTCCCATCAGGGTCCTCCAAACGACAGTCCACATCGTAATGACCACCAGTGACCACCTAGAAAAACCATGGTATGTCAAACATCAAGTGATAGATGGATGGCCAGGACTTACTTCAGGAACAATGACATATTGGAGAATATTCCTGAAAAAGATGCTGCCTTAATAAAACGGTGCATTATTGAATTAGAATGTTTGAATTTAGATATGAGTTTAAAAATCATATAAATTCATCAAAATTTACCTAATGTACCAAAAAATTTAAATATTTTAATGTTTTCTGATTTCTTTTGAGTGTTACTGAAATTGTTCAGATCAACAGAACAAATATACTGTATGTTATGTGGGTTCTTAAAAAAAGATTAACATTAATAATAATAATAATAATAATAATAATAATAATAATAATAATATCTGAATAAATCATTAGACATCATGTCCTATACATCACTTTATAAGTAGGTATAGATTAAAAGTCACTAAGATTTTTCAATCAAATGTTCTTCCCAATAAACGCACCTGAAATTCCAGTGTGCACTTGGTGCCGATGATGATGTCCTCATGGAAACATTGTTTCGCGTTGTCTGGTAGCTCAAAAGTTAGCTCGGAGCCCAAGACCCATCCACAGAGAAGATGGGCCCACAGCACTTGCAAGAGTCCGCGAATGGAGCCGTACATCATAAAGGCCTTAAATTAAATTTATGGGCAACGACTTAACCAGACCTGTGGTAACAAATATAATTATATATTTCATTAAAGTCGGCAGAAATATTGGCAAAGGGAACGAAAATGGTGGCAAAGGAAATCCGGACATCGGTATTAACGTTAACCTGTTAGCTTTCGGCTAACTAGCTACCTAGAGGGCCTTTATATTTGGAAACAGACAGTCACTTTGAATTTACAACACTTCTCTACATCAAGACAATTCGCCTTTTACTAGCATATTATAACCTTTTGAGTCAAAATTATTTTCTACAAAATTTGTTAATGAATTAAACGGGTTCAGTCAATATTATCTACTCACCACAAAGTGCTCACCCGGATGCAACTAACGCTAAGTAGGAAACGTATCACATACGTGCCGTGGCATTGGCTGTCTTCTGTGAGCCCGCCTTCCGGTCCTGCTCATTGGTCAAAAGAAAGTTACACTTTCTTCCCGTCGCCGGCAATTCCAACGTGGCTGATACTTCGTTGGACAATACTCAACCAAGAGGAGAACAGAAAGGGGATGGGCAGCATTTAAAAATCATAATCATAATCTGGTCAGATGAACAAGATTTAAAGAACATCACAGCCATGTCACGATCCTTTAAACAAACTTTTGTTGCAAGTCTTTGCTGTAAGTTTGTTTTTGGTAAACAGTACATTATTACTAGCACCTTGCTGCACTGGAATTAGCAGGGTTTATCATCTGTGAATACATCTTTTTGAAAAGCAATGTTTGAAGATATGCCCTGATGATGCGCCTTCGTGACACTTCTGAATACACCGTCTGACCTGAAACGAATTCTCGCGTGCACCAGTCAGGCGAGACTACAGGGCGGGGAGGGCTGCATGGAGAGCCGAAGAGACAAAACAAAAGCTACACATTTTAACCAACTGGGAACAGGCGCTGGTCGCTTTTTTGGTAAACCGAGACACATTTGTTTTTGTTTTTTGTTAGCTAAATCAATTAGAATTTAATATTTTAGAAGATTTGCATTATGCCGAGTAGCACGTCTTTGGTGGAAGCCGATGAGGGAGAGTCCGAGGTCCCACCGCCACTAGTGCACGCTTTCGCCGGTATGGGCCTTGAGGAGCACAACGGCACCCAGAGCCAGACTCCCGAACAAACGGACGAGAGTCTTCCCCATCACCACTACCATTTCCCCTCGGTTTCTAATTTCAACTTTCTCGGTACGGTCCTTGACTTGAAACCTCTGCATCGACCATCCTCGGCTGATGAAGGAACCATAACGGCGGCGCCCGAGGACGAAGAGCAAGAAGTTCCAGCCGACTCCTCAAGCTCCGGTAGCTCGCTGCTAGCCCAGGCCCACCTCAGCCGACACTTACAATCGGGGCCTGGGTGCTCCGTGGTACCGTCCGGTCTGGAGACGCCGCAAGTCGAAACGGTCCTGTTGTACAATGGAGACGATCGTGATGATGGCGTGTTGGGCGGCAGCAGCCTTCCACCAACAGGCAGCATGGTGTTGGTTCCGTCCGGCGTCTACGGGGAATTCGGCTACGAGGCCGAACTTTCGCTGTTGAATCGTCGGAAGAGCGTCAACACGACCGAGTGTGTGGCAGTGCCGAGCTCCGAGCACGTCGCGGAGATTGTGGGCAGACAGGGTGAGTGGTTGATATTTAGATACATTTATCACCTAACAGAGTGTCATGGAGCATGTAAGAAACTAGTTGGGAAGCTAATTTAGTGGGAGCAAATGACTTTAAAAGTAGTACATTATTTAGCCGATTGACTTTATTCTCTGAAATATAAATGTGGCAAAGATTGTTTCGAGGATGCTTCCAAAATCTGGTTTGTGTCGCTTTTATTGACAACTTGATGATACTTGTAATAAATCACCATTTCTAGCAGCGCCTAAGAGTACACGGTGTCTTCCTCACTGTACAAGGTTTAATATAAACCTTTCAAGAAATACGTGACTTATTGTCCACTGTGGAGCAAAGTTATCGATTCCGATCGGCTAAAGTTTACGTAAATCGTCTGAAAACGGGCACTATTAGCGACGACTAGCTAGGTTAGCTTAGCACAGTTAAGTGGGTCAGTAACACCCTCGCCCAGGACCTTCAACAAAAGTTTGGCCTCGCCGGAAATCTTTTCGACCAACAAGACCCGAGTCTGTCCTTCGGTACTTCGAGTCCCCCGGTGTTCGTTAGAAAGTTTTTGAACTTTGCGGGCGGTGACCAGGTCCCCGGTGGGCTCCTGGCTTTGTGTCGGAGGAGGGCTGGAGTGTGGCGGTCACCATTGCGATGCCACATCAGCCGGAGGGATTTGCCGTCTCCGCGACACCGCCGCAACTTTTCGGCAAACCAGAGGGAGTTTTCTCCACCCTCTGTTGTTTTTCTGCCATTAATCGGCCCTTGCAGTCGGATGTAGGGAATATGATGTCGGATTTGACAGCAGTTGGGGGGAGGGTGCAGCAACGGCGGTGTTGACAACAACAGGAAATGGCTCTGGTAACGATGCTGGATTCTCCACCACAGCTGAAAGGAATCTTTTATTTATAAGCTGGAGAACTTTTAAATGGCATCAGCGAGTGCAGCGTATGCATAAACAGGGTTGTTATCTTAAATAAATCACAACTGGAGATATCCGCTCTTGAATCATTTGTGTTTACGATCTTGTGTGATGCGTCTTTATATATAGAATGGTAAACATCTCCTGTGCTTTGTTTCACCGGGCCCTGACAGGCTGTAAGATCAAGGCGCTCCGAGCCAAGACCAACACCTACATTAAGACCCCAGTGAGGGGAGAGCAGCCCGTTTTTGTTGTGACAGGACGGAAAGAAGATGTGGCCATGGCCAAGAGAGAGATCCTCTCCGCAGCTGAGCACTTCTCTCTCATCAGAGCCTCGCGGAACAAGGCGGGGCCCCTGTCTGCTGCAACAGGCCCCGGGAACCCCTCCTTACCCGGCCAGACCACAATCCAGGTAAGCAGGTGAACGGACAGTGACGCAGAGGCGTAACCATGTCTTGAGGACTGTTTTCATCATGAGTCCCCTGTCTCCTCAACCCTACAGGTGCGGGTACCATACCGCGTGGTCGGGCTGGTCGTGGGTCCCAAAGGTTAGTTTTGAACGGTCCTTTATTACAGTGAGCTTTGATATGTGCGCTAATGACGCAAGTATTGAGGACATTTTATGTTTTGTCACAAAAAAATGTGATGTTCCCTCAGCAAAGTGAAAGACTAACACTGTAATTTTCTTTATATAAGGACAATGTGGAAGAGTAGATCACCAGAAAGTTAAGGATTTTGAGGACTTAAATATGTTCACTCCTACTTCAGAACGTTATATTTAGCACGCAGTCTTTGACCCCCTGGCCTGTTGACATTACCACCTCGCTGCCAGGAAGCCTCGGGCTTGAGTTGAAAATTGAGCAGGAGCGGTTCTTACCCATGTGCCACTGGACTAGAAAGGACAATGGAACCAAAATGGATCTTACTTTCTTAATTATAGTACTCATAATAGTAGCACTTCAAATGGCTCCTGCTGAGCGATGAAAGGTAAAAGTCTCCGTTCTCGGTTTTGGGCTGAAGGTGGTCGCCATGCCGGTGAACGCTTCCTCATCTCACCGCTCTTCCTGGGTTTGCGCCCCAGCCCTGCCTTCAGTTTCACCGTCCTTCTTTTGTTGATGTAATTCGGTGTCTGCCTGTGTCGCGTCTTTCAGGCGCAACGATCAAACGCATCCAGCAGCAGACCCACACCTACATCGTGACGCCGAGTCGGGACAAGGAGCCGGTGTTCGAGGTCACGGGGATGCCGGAGAACGTGGACCGGGCGAGGGACGAGATCGAGGCGCACATCGCCCTCCGCACGGGCACCTGTGGGGGCACGGAGGCACCCGGCGCCGACAACAACGACTTCCAGTTTAACGGGACAGACGTCAGCTTTGAGGGCTCGGCGGGGGCGGGGCTGGGAGAAGGGGCGTGGCCGGTCGCCGGCGCAGCCTCGCAGGCCGGAGGCGGCCTGCTGCCGCTGAGCGTCAGCGCTGCCCAGCAGCTCAATGGCAATATGACCAGCGGTGTCCGGATGTCTTCCAGCTACCGCAACGACAGCTCCAGCTCGCTGGGCAGCGGCTCCAGCTCGGCCGACTCCCTCTACGGCGGCGCCAACGGGAACCGCGTGGCCGATCTGAGCCCGACCTGCGTGTTCAACGCCAACAACAACAACAACAACAACAACGGCGGAAGTGCGAGCTTCTGGTTCGGCGAGAGCCTTCTTTCCGTGGGGTCCGAGGAGCTGGCCGCCCTGGGCGTCGGCGGCTCTTCGTCGGGATTTGACCCGTTAACCATCTCCACTGGCCAAGCGCCACTTTCAGGCGTGCAGCCCCAAATCTGGAGCCCCTTTGTGGACCATCAGCCCCTCCAGGCCTTTGAAGCGCGCCAGTCGCAGGTGGGTGAAATTCACAGGTATGGGTGTGGAATAGGGTGGGGGTGACGGTCACTTTCTTGCCTGTGATCCAATCATGAAGATCCCTGTCGTCGATCTCTAGACCAGTCAACCCGGGACCCCCCGCCTGTCTCCGATCATCTCTGGAACCGAAGCCTTGGAGCACCCTCAGGCCCAGCGCGTTACCCGAGGTCCCCTCGGCTCGCTGGCAAACCTGGACGCCCACAGGTTCCCGTCTTACAGCTCCACCTTCTCTTCCTCCGGGGAAAGCACCGCCTCCTCTTCCTCTCCGCCCGAGTCTTTCCTCTCCTATCGACCGGGCCTGGGATCGGGGGTGAGGGGACAGGAGATTTGTATCCAGTGTATGGATAGCCAGGTAATCGCTGCCTTGGTTCCCTGTGGCCATAACCTCTTCTGTCTGGATTGTGCCACGCACATCTGCCAGGGTCCAGATGCTGTCTGCCCCGTGTGCCTGTCTCCGGTCACACAGGCCATCAAGCTCCGCAATATGTGATACCTTTTCTTTTTAATCACTTACTTTCCCCTAAAATAACTAGTCCGTTCCATCCGTTTCCACCCCCACTTGGGTGGTGTGCCCCAAACGAGTGTGCAGATTAGGCTTCAGCCCCTCCACCCGCGGGTGAGTGATGTTTAGGTCCTGGGTTCGGCTCTTCTGCCCGGTCATGCGCCTGTGCTCCTGAAGTCTGTCCTTGTTTTATTGATCATCGGGAGGGTTTCAACCCCTCTTTGTAGCATTGGGCCGGGGTCAGGGGAATGACTAGATATATA
>BJFM01002886.1:47244-58118 GCA_016586285.1 Arothron firmamentum
TTTTTTTTTTTTTTGCTCATCTGCTGTGAATCAAAGCTCCAGCAACCACTACACATGTTAACACACTCTGTGGAACCGCCAAGTATATTTAAAAAAAAAAGAAAAACATCAGCAGACTTCCCCCGTCTACTCTCCTGACTATCTTAGCTTTGGCTTTTGTATCTGCAGATAGAGACACACACACACACACACACACACACACACACACACACACACACCGGCACACACACACACACACACACACACGCACACACACACGTTGTGGGATCTAACAAGCTCGACTCATTTGCTTCTGTCACCTCACTAAACAGGAAAGACGTGAAACAAAGCAGACTCCAGGTAGTGGGGATCAGTGGGGAGAGCAGTGCAGCTTCTAATCTAGGGGTCGCAGGTCGCGGCGGCGCAGAGGTGGGCAGCACCGTCACATCGGCTGAAACACATCTGGAGCTGATCTGCTCCGCAGCACCGCGGCTCTGCTCCACACGCCGCCTTTGATATGACCCTTCTCCCAGCTGGGCCCAATAAAAGCGGAGGTTTTGTGGTGTGCCGAGTGTGTGTCTGCTTGTCTGCGTACGCAGGGTTTAGCTGTGTTTCCAAGTTTTTATGTGTGCTTTTTCGTCTCGCACTGTGCGACTTCCACATCGTGCAGTGGCGCCCCCCCCCACACACACACACACATCTACCCCTAACACATCCAGCCCCACATGTTTTCCATTTAGGTTTTAATTTCCCTCCTTTCCTCCTTCTCCTTCAGGCTGTTTAAACAACCGGCTAGCTGTGTCTAAAAGGCCTGATCTGTTTACACGATGAGCTGCCTTGTGCGAGGCTGTTTAATGCACACTCATAAATTATACATGAACTCTGTAAACTGAGAATGAAATGCCAAATACCTGCCTTGGATCCACGACACTCTTGAATGTTGAAAAAAAAGTGGAGTTTTTTACCCCAGATAAGGGGAAAAGCCTGGGGCAGGGCACAAACCAGTCAACGTTTGAATTGAACACACTAGAAAGCTCATCTAGCACGCACACACACACACACACACACACACACACACACACACACACACACACACACACACACACACACACACACACACACACACACACACACACACACATGCAGAAGCACTCCCGGCCAGCAGGTGGCACTAGACTGTGTATGGAATCATGCAGGGGCCACAGTTGTCTTCAGGTGTTGTACAGAAAGCCAAGGGCCCAGCCCTCCAACAAGCAACCATAGCAGGACAGGCCCCATGTTAACAGGAAGAAACCTTGCACAGGACCTCATATGGGGGGAGCTTTTAAGGTTGTTCATTTGAGGATTTTAGTGCATACTGTGTTCCAAGCAATTTGGGTCGAGCCTAAAATCTGACTGCAGGTCACTGTTTAGCCGAGGAAAGACATCGCCGGAGTCATGAGAGCAACTCGCTCACAAGACCTTGTTTGTGTCTCTGCCTGTGAAGGTAACGTCATACATTTTTGTCTTTTAATAGTACGACTTGGAAATATAGAGAATTGAAAACCAACAGCCACAATTTTTTGGTCCTTGAACTGTGGGAAGGTGCTCAACACTGCCCCATGACCTTAGATGGTAATTCTAACCTGAAAACTTTGGAAAACATGTAAGAAAACACGTAAGAAATGAACACAGAGTAGCGATAAAGGCCTCTGTTTGGTGTTGCACTGTCTTTACAGACACAGACAAGTGAAATCTTAAGTTTAGTGATAATTAGTTCATATCTAATGGATTATTTTCCTATAATTTAATTATTATATGAAGCATATCTCTTTCACTTCCTGGAAAATAAGATCTGGTCTGGTCATTTAAGCAAAAATAAAGTAGCCTTTATAGTGAAGTCTTTTCTAAGATCATTATCAGCCCCACAAAAACCGTTAAACTTAGACTCCCTCCGAGAATTCAATGAACCTGAGGCTAAATGATGACAAGAAATGAGTATCTTTGAATGGAAAACACACACACACACACATACACACACACACACACACACACACACACCATTCATGCTAACTTCAAATGAAAATCTGAACGTGGGTTTGTCATTTCATTTGTTAACGTGTTGTTTGTTGCTGTGGTTACAGTCATATCACTGATGGATCCAGCCTTTAATTTGAGGAGAAACTGCTCATTTACCCCACAGTTCTCAAAAGACGCAGTGAAAAAACAGCGGCCCTGGTTGATAGCGAAGTGTCCTCCATTTTGATGAGTGTTGGTAGTGAGATGAGTGAGCATTGAGGGAAGAAATCGTGTTTGAATCCAGACTGACATGTTGTCTCCATCATCTCTATGTCTTCAGCTTTGGTGGGCGATCACTGCATCCATCCGGGGACGCCTGACAGCTGGATGATGTCATCTGTGGGGCAGAGTTGACCATCACAGCCTGCACAAGCATAGCAACACTGAAGAATCACAAGGAGGGTTTTCAAGAGCGTACCTGTAGGCTGCACGACGACGACTGAGGAAAAAAATCTGTATTCGTGAGGGTTTAACTGAAACATTTTGACAAACTTGCCAGCTCAAACCACGCAGGCGTTCAGTTTTGGTTTTAGTCACTTTAAAGTTGCAACAAAACAGTTTCCGGGATGCTGCAGAACTGGGTGGAGCCTTCGCCATGATTCGGCTAAATTCCAGGAATGTGAGATGTAAGTTCTGATTAAAGCGCCACCTACGTGTGCAGTACCTCTGGTTATGAGGACTAGTAATGGGGGCACTGGGGATCAGATTGCAAAGATTATTTAGCAGAGAAAAAAAACCCTCCTTTTGTGATCACGATCAATAAAAACCCCACAGACTTTATGTAGTTTTGCTCAGAACTCTAATTAAAGTCCTGTATGACCAATGTGTCTCGAAATTACACAGCCAGAAATACTGCAGGAATGTACAGAGAAATTAGTTTCTGTTTACTGCCATGACCTCAGTCCAGTCACAGTACAGGCCTCAGGTCCAGGCCAGCAGCACAAACAGATGGGAATATTCCAGTCAATATCATGTATTAGTTTATTCAATCACCATGTCTCATTTAGATTCTGATCTTTTCTAAAAGAGGGACTTAAATAGAAGACACCAAATTTTCCATTGAACTCTGATTAAAGCACTTTTATTAAGTATTAGGCTCTTTTTCACTGTTAGACAAAGGATGTGTTCCTTTTTATAATAGAGAAGTTTACAGGATTTCCATATTAGAGAGAAGTGAGCTATTTTCAGTGCAGGTGTTTAGCCGTAGAGAAGGAACCGAAATGGTCCCCTGGGAAATATGGATTGGCGCCACAAACATTCAGGCCGCGCACAGCGTACAGTGGTCACTGTGGGAAATACGGCCGGAGGGAGCAGCAACAAAGTAAACAAGACAGGAGGTCAGACATAAAGGTGATCTGAAACACTGCAGAGTGTCGCTGGTAGCCAAGCTGATAGCCACCATTTTGGATTGACTGTATCCGGGTGTTTTTGTCTTCCTTCCAAATTTGATATTAGAAAGACATTTCTTTGCATGCTTTTATGAAAGGGAAAGAATGCAGCAGCCCTGACAACCTCGCCAAAAATGCAAAGTGACAGGCTGATGGTATTCAAATGATCTTCTTGGATATCCATTAAAAACGGACGAGTCAAAACAAAACTAAAGGGCTCTGCCGAACAGCTCAACCAGAACCCTCACACAAGTCATCTGCAGTTCACACACACACACACACACACATCTTCATGACTGTGAATACACGTTAACACCCTCTTGTCTCAGACACACACAGACAGACACACACACGCAGACAGACAGACACACACACACACACACACATTGACAAACACTTTTAGACTAACCAAATGTGCATTTTAAACACATTCAAATAGGGCACAGACCAACAAACCACACGTTTGCGCACGCACACACACACACACACACACACACACACACACACACACACACACACACACACACACACACACACACACACACACACACACACACACACACACACTCGTTGAGGTGAGAGTGGGATCACTCCATTTGTCGTCCCACACAAAGCGGCTTGTTCAATCATTATCTGGGAGAGCCTCTTCTCTCCTCTACAGGCGAGATGACCGGGTCACAGCTGAAACAGCCTCTTCTCCCTCTCTCTGTCACTCCTCTCTCTGTCTCTCACTCTCGCTCTCACCCTCCTCTTTCATACGCAAAGCCCAACCATTTGTTTTAGCCTGCAAAATCAGGAAGAAATGGGACATTTGCAAACCAAATGAGGCTTGTATGGCAGGTTCTTGTACCCCATCCAAAGCAGAGGCTAATTGTGTGCTCTCCACTCCAAATAAATGACTCGGGGAGAGAGAGAGAGAGAGAGAGAGAGAGAGAGAGAGAGAGAGAGAGAGAGAGAGAGAGAGAGAGTAAGTCTTTTGAAGTGAATGATGGGATGGGCTATTTGTTAAGGAAATCGGGAGGCCTGTGACCACATGTGCAATTATCTACTTTGCATGGTGACTGTTGCTGTCTGATCACTAAAGCAGAACAAAAAGTATCACAGGGAATGTTTGGAGCAGATCAGCCTATAGAGCAATGAGTGGAAACACGCCTTTTCTTCATGTAAACCATTAAAGGTTACCTCTTCACCCACAACCATATGTGTAACGACATCATATCTCATGCAAACAAAGTTCTGTGGACATTATTCAGCACTAGATGTGTGTTTCTCATGTGTGAATTCATCAAATAAATGCTGAGATGGTTTCAGCAGAAAGTGTGTGGGGGTCATGGAGGAAGGGTCGTAGGTATCAGGTCAGAAACAGGAAGGGTGTGAGAGAGAAACCAAAAGGCTGCAAACATATAAAACCTTACACACTCAGACACACAAACGCGTAGCTGAGAACAGATGCCATGATTAACGGTACCACCCACGACATTGCACCTGTGTGTGTGTGTGTGTGTGTGTGTGTGTGTGTGTGTGTGTGTGTGTATGTGTTCATGAGAGCTGGAGAAAAAAGGGTCAGGACTGGTCACAGTCAGGAGTCTCTCATATGGACTGGATCAGCCGCTGCAGGGGTCATGGGTTACAGGCTTAGGTTGTGCTCTCTAGGCCAATCACAGGTCAGAGAGGAGCTGAGAGGCATTAATGTGAACTAAGTGGTGCTTAGACGGGATAAGTGGAGTTCAGAAAACCCTGAGCCTCCTCTAGGTCCCATTTTCCAGTGGCTTACTAATCACGACGAGGTCGTTTTAATCGCTTCACCAGTTATTCAGTTAGTTGTCATTGTCAGATTGCGAACAAAAAAATGCAAGTGCATCACCACCATTACCATGGTAATCACCAACAAGTGTTGCAGGTCACTTATTTATCCTTCTCAGTGTAGTTTAAAACTTCTTAATGCTTCTACAGACAAAACATTTTCATAATATTTTCCTGGAAACAATATTAGATAAGACTTTTCTTTACACATTTACTTCTCAGAATTAATCAGGAATATCACTTTAATAGATCATTTATTTGCCTGCAGAGATAATGGTCTCTGATTTTGGAAGGTTGGTGTTTTTAAGATCCCCATTTGACACTCTGTTAAGAGAAAATATTATGAAACTATTTGAAAAAATAGTGGAAAAACAGATGATTGTATAAACAAAAACAGAAGTTTCTTTTAGGGGTGGTAGAACACCGAATTATGTCAGGATCATGCAGTTAACACAGTATTATTAGAGTAGAATTGATTCGTCATAAGCGTCATTAGGAATGTTCAATTCAGACCCAAGAAAGTGTGTGTGTGTGTGTGTGTGTGTGTGTGTGTGTGTGTGTGTGTGTGTGTGAGTCGGTGGGTGGGTTTGTGTGTGTGTTCGTTTGTGCTGAGGTTTATGCGTTTATGTGCACGCACACTTTAACCCTCCCGCTCCTGCTGAACCCACGTTATTTTGATTGACAGGTGAGACTTGCCAGCACTCACCCTTCCGCCCGCCTCACGCACTGAGGCAAAGGCAACTCATTGCCGCGCCCTCATTGGCCGGGATCGGCGTAGCTCAAGCAGGTCAACAAAACGGGGCAGTCAGGAGCGCGGCTATTGGCCAGCTCCGTAATCAACATTTGAAACCCCACGTGGATCGGCATCTGTGATTGGTACTTGGCCATTTTTGTGGGCTGTCCTACAGTTTCGGTTAGCTCGAAGCGTGAAACCGCGTGAGAAAGTTGCCATTGAGATAGAGCTAAGCAGGACGGCGGACTGTGTTACCGCAGCTGGGAGTTTTTGGCATCAAAACTAATAGCGCATTTCCTCTTAGCGAGAAATCTTTTTTTTTTTTAATGAAGAAACTCAAACGGGAAAGTTACAAGTGATATTTTGTTGACTGTTCGAACGCCAGCTACCGCCGCTGCGGGTCAAGTGGGAACTCCTCCATTAAGTTGTGTGGATTTGTTTTTGATGCTCCGACCTACAGCCGAGCGCTCACGGTTGTATGCAGAAGGTCTGCTGACTCCAATTTCTTTTGTTTGTTGGCGCCCGTGTGCTCGGAATACATCGGATTAATTCGCAAAACAGTCGCCGGAGTAGTCGGGGTGGCACCAGCCTTTTCTCACCTGATTCTTGCCGCCGCCCCCCCCCCTCTTCGCAGCCTCCGGCTAATGAGCCGTTTCCCGTGTTTTTCCGGTTGATTTACGGCCTCACTGCCGGCGGAGCAGAGGAGAGAAAAGCGATCGAAACACAGCGAGAGGCGGGGAGGAAGAGCAGGTATTCGGTGACTCCACAATGAGCAGCCGCCTTTTTGGTAATTAACCACAGCTTGGGCTATTAATACCGACGGATGGATCTGTCTCCGTGATCCGGAGCGCCCTTTAGGCTCGCCCTGCACTCGTTTGATCCCTCGAAACGGTTCCATCCTCGCAGAGACAACAATGTTCCCCCAGGGGCGACACCCGGTAAGCTTCAATTCCGGTTTTAGATCATCAGAAAGACTGAGTAGGTATCAACAGCGAGGTAGAGAACACCCGCTTTTGACCCGCACCGAGCTGTTGTGTAAAGTATCAACAGCCTCTTGAGAAAACAAAGGTTTTAATCAAGCGCTACTTGTTAATCCGCAATTTTGCCCTATTGACAATTAGGGATGGTAACGATGTTGACATTGCGCAAGAGGATCTGTGAAATGTTGTTGTCTTAATAATTAGGAGTGATAATATTAATAATCCTGCGTGTCTTTCTGTCTGCCAGGCTCCCCATCAGGCTCCTGGCCAGCCTTTCAAGTTCACCATCCCAGAATCGCTGGACCGCATCAAGGAGGAGTTTCAGTTTCTCCAGGCACAGTACCACAGGTGGATAACACACAGACACGCACATGCACAAGCAGGAATCCCCTGATGTTTCGGACAGCCCCCGTCTCCAGTTATGTCTGTGTCATCTGCCCTCCAACACTAAAACCTCATCCCAACCACAATCGCCATTGTGGACAACAACCCCAGCCCTGGCCTCAGACTAGCTCTCGCAGCACACACAAGCATCAGTGTTGACTTACTCTGTGGTAGGTCCTAGTCATGTTCAAGAGTGAGAGTCAGAGATCATCGGGTGGGCCCCGGCTTTCATAAATCACTTCTTATTTTTGCCTGTGTGTTGGGACAAGTTATATTGAGCGTGTGTGTGTGTGTGTGTGTGTGTGCGCCTTTTCCCCCTGTTTTGGTTAGCGACGCTGACCGTAGTTGCTACAGTTGAGAGAAATGTTGAAGTGAGGTGTTATTTTGCAAAAACAAAAAAAAAACAATGACTTGTGCAAAAAAAATGATCACTGGTGGTGACCGTCCAGGTTACCATCACTGAAAACCTGAACCCACATCTGTGTGCACGGATAACGCTCGTCCGGAGCCAACTGCCCAGTCAGTCAGACAACCTCTCAACACTCAGCTTGACAGTTGTTTTCTCTGTCAGGTCCTTGTTTCCTGTTTGCAATCTCTACTTCCACTTTTTCCTCACATCTCTTGGCCAACACAGTCAATTCCACCATCTTCCGATCACACCACAGTGGTTTCTGTGTTCATATCCATTCAGCAGAAATGAGCCTGCTTCAGGTTTTCTTCTTTTTTTGGAGACTTTACTAAGATTCAGTTTGGACCCACGATACACATGTTGCAACAAAAAGAACCTCCCGCCCATTCCCTTTCATTATCTTTAAGATCATTTCTGCCTTACGCTGAGTTGGTCTTTAAGAGCTCACAGGAGACCTGTTCACTAAGCTGTACATCTTTTGTTGTCAGTGGGAAAGCAGAGGAGGCGGTCACACATCTGTTACGTTTAAAAGAAATGGTGGTATCTATTGATCTGCAAGAGACCTTTTTACCCTGAGGTCATGCATTGCAGCCACAAAGATGGCCCCTCATTTTCGTTTTGCTCCAGTCTGTGTGATTAGATTGCAGGCCACTGTTCTGTGATCAATACAGGCATGACGTGATGTTTTACACGTGTGCAGCGCTGTGTTTCCTGGACATTATATTGACAGGACGATAAGTACATCATCTCAGCCATGGCTAAACAGCCCTTTGCAATCAATCTCGCACATGTGCTCAGCTGTGCACTTTGGAGCGTTATGCTCTTTAAACAAAGTTTTAAAGACGTTTTAAACACCTTCAAGAAACTGAGAGGGGTCCTCGTGCCCTTAACCAAGCACTTCTGACATGGATGTTTGAGAACCCGCAGAGATAAGTTTGTGTGTTTGTTTTTGCAGCCTCAAGCTGGAGTGTGAGAAGCTGGCTAGTGAAAAAACAGAGATGCAAAGACACTATGTCATGGTAAGTCCCAAATCTGTTTTTCCCCCATCTGATCCTTATCACTACCACCCCGCGGTGCGCTTGAGTTTAGCACAAGTGAACACGCTTTGGAACGGTATACCCTCTTCTGGATGCTCTTTTGTTTTTTATAGGTATACAGGCTTGACGTCAGCAGCCAGTAAAGACGGTGCAGTTTCCAACTTAAACTAAACTGGAAAGTTGCACATGTTACATAAACAAAAAAGCAATGACAGCATTATTCAAGATGACTGGCTGGGGTGAACGTTAGGCTGGTGTGTTGCTAATTAGCTGCGGGAGATGGTTTAGATTTTTGTTTGTTTTTTAACGATATCCTTGTGTGGCAGTTGTTAACAGTGAAACATCCATTACACTTATCCTTTTAAATGTAAAAACATGAAGAATCATGTCAGTCACATAAACATCTGTCCCTCTGTCCTCCTCAGTACTACGAGATGTCCTATGGCCTCAACATTGAAATGCACAAACAGGTAGACGTTCTTATCTCTGTTTTCTCTGTCTGCATCTGCAGCTTCCTGTATGTTTTTTTTCTTCTGTCTCTCTTTGCCCTCCCTCTCTTAAGGCAGGGTTTTTGATATATTTGGTGTATGTGCTTGTTGACGTGTCCTTGTGTGTGCACAGATGCATTAGTTCATTTGTGTGTGCGTGTGTGTGTGTGTGCGTGTGTGTGTGTGTGTGTGTGTGTGCGTGCGTGCATGTTTATTTGTGATCAATGGGGCTCTGTCTCCATTTCCCCAGTTAGGGCTGGCCGCCTGAGCCCCCAGGCAGGATGAATGGCTCTGTAGATTGATTGGTGCTGTCTAGGGGAGCGGCCTGCTTTATTACATTAGAGGGGCTGGGCTGGGAGGGAATGAGGAATCGATCATGTTCAGTCCAGTAAAGTCAGTGACAGTGAAGCTACCCTGTTAATGCACCTAAAAAAGGAGAAAAGACGCCCCCACACCCTGCTGATGACTACGGATATGAAATAGACTTGAATTTCCATGAAAGGCAGAGGCGTTTATCTAAATTCTGAAATACGCTGAATAATCGATGATATAAATGATTGATAATGATGATCAGACTCGGAATGATAGTTCACGAACCAAACAGGTGAAGCCCAGCGTAGGGCTGCACTAGAGTCTCTACAAACACAGGATTGCCCACAGGCAGTTTCATTTATGCATTTATTCTATTGTGATTCAGACCCCACTGTGGAAAAAGCTGTTTTATTTCTTGCTGGATAATCTTGTAGAAAGCTGAAAGGGATGATTAATTGTCTTGAACTTCTTTGGTTGTTCTGTTCTTCTGTAGCATATTTTAGCTTTGGCCTTTTTCAATTCAGCCATTCATCCAGCAAAATTTTTACCTAGCAGTAAAATGTTAGCGGAACTAGTTATGGCACTACTACAGCGTTTATAAATTCCAGCCTTAGTTGAATCATCAGAAACTCATGTTTGTGTGCTTCTGCATATTAATTAGTAGTGTGTTGTTTTGTTTTTTTTTAAATCAGTACTTTACAGAACAATGTAGACAAACATATAATCCACTCATTTGGCAAGCTACCTATTAAAAGTGTACTCATACCACTATTAATATTCCACTCAGTATTTTACCTGCAGGTATAGCTTAAAAACGGTGACAGCTGGCAACGAGTTGTAGAAGTGATTTACTTGGTATTTAACAGACTTATCTTCATAAATGCCATTTTAAGTGTCGGGGGGGCATGAGAAAACTTTTTTTTTTTTTTTTTTGAGAACGCGTGCTGTACAAACAGGCCGCAGATCACGAATGTCTGTGCCACCTCGTCCCACCACGGCCGTGCTGACTGCAGAGGCCACTGCATCCGCATTCACCCGCTGACAAAGATTTCTCTGAGCTGTATGGGGTTGGTGGCTGCAACAGGACAATGGCACAGTTCTTTTATTTGGTAAACTGAGATAAGAACTGGATAACGTCTTCTGGAAGGAAACTGGCTTCCTTTATATTAAAAGTTCTGTTCCTTTTCTTTTTTGATTTCCGCTGTTAAAATCTTTTTACACTTTTGTGTGTGTGTGTGTGTGTGTGGGGGGGGGGGTTCTGACTATGTCGCATGTACAAGAACAGACACGTGCACTAAAACTC
>BJFM01002888.1:0-29851 GCA_016586285.1 Arothron firmamentum
TGTCTGTCTGGGGGGGTCTGTCTGTCTGGGGGGGTCTGTCTGTCTGGGGGGTTTTGGTGGCGCTACTGGTGCTGTTTTGTGCATGTTTAACTTTGGACCAACGTTTCATTTTCTCGAATCTCCCGATTTTCCGACAGCAGCCAGACCGTAAATGCGTCACGTCGGTCATTTTTCCGGCCGCTCCTGAAGGCAGCGCGTGCTCGCGCGTGCTGGCGCGCGCTGGTGCCTCCTCAGTGAAAGTCGGGCTTTGTGCGTCTCCCTCCGCGCTGTGAGCCTCCGCCATCATGCTTCTCCTCCGTGAGTTCTCTCGCTCCGCTGCTGCTTCGCGCCTTCTTGGTTTCAAACTTGTCGCTTGATTGTTTGTGTCAGATTTATTTGAAGGTTTTCTGAGTTTTGCGTTGAAAAGTGCTGGAAGGCGGAGTGTTCCGGGTCAGACGCGTTCACGCGCCTGGCTCAGGTGGAAATGTGACCTTCTCACGTCCTGGTTCTTTGTGGAGTCGGTGTCAGGAGAACTGGTCTAATTGGTCTCAGCTTGTTTGAATCTTCAGCCACCTGGTTCCGGTCCCGGTTCTGGTGAGGAACCCTGAACCAAAAGCCCACATTTCCCTGGAAAACCTCCTCGGTTCCTTCTGGAGTTCCACCAGAAGGTCCACACAGACCAGAGCAGGGAAGCTTCTGCAGGAACCTGACTTTGGAGAAAGCTTCATCTGAGGAGTTCTTCCTCCCTGACCTTCCTGTCAGTCAAGGTGGACCTTGTTGGTTAAACGCCCACGCGCACGCGCACGCCCACGCGCACGCCCACGCAGACAGAGGGAGGTTAAAGTTTTACCTGCTGCTGGTTATAAAAGGAAGGAAAGAAACAGGAGGGCACCTTTGTACCTGAACGACAGCAGCTTCACAGAGCAGGTGGAACCTTGACCTCCTCAAGAGGGAAGATGGTCCGGACACACGACCAGTCCGGCCAGCAAGGTTCTTCAGGAGCAGGAGGGCTGTGAAGTTACCTGTCTGAGGCTTCACACCAACCACCTGACACAAAGCAGCCTGGTCATGTGACCCAACGTTGAACTGACCCGTCAGCATCTGCTGAGGTCACACGTTGTGACGGTCAGATGAATTGTGGGTAACTGTGGGCAGCCTGGTTCTGGGGTAGCTTGGGCCAGGCTGGAGCTGGTTCTGGTGGAGCTGGTTCTGGTGGAGCTGGTTCTGGTGGAGCTGGTTCTGGGGTAGCTTGGGCCAGGCTGGAGCTGGTTCTGGTGGAGCTGGTTCTGGATCTGCCTTCCTGGCCTCTGTCAGTATCAGTGTCTTTTCCGTTTCATTGTTTGTGTTCTGAGGCTTCCGTCATTCACTCCTGCCCCAAGAAGAAAATGGTGTGTGTGTGTGTGTGTGTGTGTGTGTGTGTGTGTGTGTGTGTGTGTGTGTGTGTGTGTGTTTGGGGTCCGCAAGAGCAGCTAGATATTTGTGGACCAGTGACGCTGAATCACTTCCTAACTTAACGAGTGTGTGTGTGTGTGTGTGTGTGGATGTTTTCTTATCAACTGTAACCATGGTTACCAGGCAGGATCTGGATCTTCACGATGTTGGAGCGTTAGATTGGGTTATCAGCGTGGACCCAACTTCCTGTTGTTGGAGTTGAACTGGAGACGCTGTAGCTCCGCCCACAGAGACGTTGGTTCCAGTCCCTCAGGTCATGTGACCTGGCTTTCTCACCCGTAGCTCCCCAGCCTGACCCGACTCCACTGGGCTGAAGGGGTCGGGCTATGCTAACGAGGGTGTGTGAAGGGGGGGGCTGCAGATGTGTTTGTAGTCCAGCTCTGGACTGACTTGTCCTCAGGACACTGATGGACGACTGGGACTTTCTGGGTGGGTGGAGTCAGCCAGCACTTCCTATTATGAGCCATAAATCGCCATGGAAACGGCTCTGCTGTTTGTTCTGACTTTAATGATTAACTGAGCGTCGTTAACCTCACAAATACTTTAGTTAATTATCACGCTCATCAAACAGGAAGCCGGCACGCCCACGCCCACGTGAGCAGCTTCAGCCCCTCTGTGAAGGTCAGGGTCAGGGGTCAGGGGTCAGGGTCAGGGTCAGGGTCAGCGTTACCCTAACACCCTGGGACCTGGACATCAGGCTACTTCCTGTCCTCTGGGCGTCTCGCTGCTGTCAGCTAGGTCGGCGTCGTTGTTGTCGTCGTTGTTGTTTACTTCCTGTCCTTCCACAGGTTCCTCCCCCGCTGCCCCCCTCCCCCCCTCCTCCTCCTCATGCCTGTCACCAAGACCCACCGCCTGAAGGGTGGTGGTCCAACTCTGGACAACGCGCTGATCCTCCGCAGGATGAGCCTCAACATCAACATCCCCTTTGACAGCGACGGCGACCCCGGCCGGCGCCGCCCCTGGTCGCCCGACTCCTCCCTCCTGGAAGGCGAGGGTCCGAGGGACCGCAACCCGTTTGAGGACGAGGAAGATGAGAACGAGGCCAACGAGGGCAAAACGGGCGGGAGTTCCGGGAGGGGCTCGCTCAAGTTCAAGTCGCCCCTCAAGTCTTTAGGGAAGCTGGGCAAATCCTTGAGGATGTCGGGGCGGAGCAAAGAGGGCGCCACGCCCTCCCCGCAAGGCTCCCTCCAGGGCACGCCGCCACCTACGGAGAAGAAGAAGAGAGGGAGGCGGAGCTCTGAAGGCAGCTTGTTGAGGTAAGGGCGGTCCGCTGGCTGGCGTCCGGTCTCTGGCCTCCTCCACCTTCAGCCGTCCTCCGTCTGGCTCCAGGTTTGCGGGCAGAATCCGCGACAGCCACAAAGAGCCGCCTGGCGCCGCTGACCTCCGCCCGGACAGCGAGGCGGACTCCAGCAGCCGGCGCCAGTCCTTCATGAAGATGGTCGGCCTCGGGAAGCCGAAGAGGGAGCCGGCGGACCCCCCCTCACTGGGCACAGAGGAGCCGGGAGTCCGGCCCCAGGTGGAGCAGGTGAAGCCCAGAGAGCCGCTGTCAGGTAAAGACCAGGCCCACGCCTTCCACCGGCCCCCATGGGCTTGGATCGCTGAAGCTTCCAGTCCGGGTCAGGTCCAGTCAGGTCCAGTCTGGTCCAGTCAGGTCCAGTCTGGTCCAGTCTGGTCCAGTCAGGTCCAGTCAGGTCCAGTCAGGTCCAGTCAGGTCCAGTCTGGTCCAGTCTGGTCCAGTCTGGTCCAGTCAGGTCCAGTCTGGTCCAGTCTGGTCCAGTCAGGTCCAGTCAGGCGTTGCAGCTGGTTAGAGGAGCTGATCAGCTGATGTTGGGGGGGGGGTGTTTGGTTCATCATCACCCCCGTGAGACAGGTCACAACCACAGGAACTCCTCTTCTTCACCTCCTCTTCTTCACCTCCTCTTCTTCACCTCCTCTTCTTCACCTCCTCTTCTTCACCTCCTCTTCTTCAAGTGAGGGCTTGTTTTGAGACACTGGTGACTTTCCCTCCTCTCATTTCCACGTGTGTGTGTGTGTGTGTGTGTGTGTGTGTGTGTGTGTGTGGTAAATAAAGGTGATGCAGGTATAAACAGGCCAGACTGTTTAGCAATCACACACAGAAGCTTCACTTGTTGGTGTAGTTAACTCGGTTAGTCTGACTCAGCTGCTGTCTTCTTCTTCTTCTTTTCTTCTTCTTCTTCTTTTCTTTTTCTTTCTCTTCTTCTTCTTCTTCTTCTTGTGATGTACTTTGATCACAGAGAAGCTCTGGTCCAGAGGGACAGAACCCAGGACTGAGACAGAGATCTCTTCTCAGGTTACCTCTGATGGTTTCACGCTAGCGTTAGCATGACGGCACGCTGAGATTCCTCCTCTAGATCCTGACCTGAGATCAGCCACCGTGGTCATGAACCAACCTGTCTGACAATGTTGTTGTTCAAAGGAATCTGGAAAATTTAGCCCAACACTTGAGCTTGAGAGCATCAGCTCAGATGTTGACCATCCTGCTTCAGCTGGAGACCATCAGTCCAGCCAGAGCTTCAGCGAAGCCTGGAGAAGCCTGGAGACGCCTGGAGACGCCTGGAGCAGGACCAGGCTGATGTTGGGGACCCTGCTGCTGGTGGATGGATGGAGGGATGGATGGATGGATGGATGGATGGATGGATGGGGAGGGAGCACAGCAGACACATGCAGATCAGTAGTTCCACTGAGGATGCAGAACTAAGCCTGAGCAGGTCAGAGGTCAGCGACCCGCTCCTGGTGGCCTTGGTTCTGCAGGCTGCTGGAGGTCAGACGGTGGTTTCTGATTGGCTGTTGAGGTCCAACAGAATCAGAGGTTGTGGTAGTTCTCAGACGTCCTGGAAGCTGTGGAAGACGCAGAGATGGTTGAGAGGAGGTCAGCAGGGGCTGCTGGGAGGCCTCTTCCTCTTTTATGGAGCAGCATCAGCAGTTTGTCCCGTGCAGAGACAGAGAGTCAGTGTTGTTGATGCTCTGACGTGACTCCAGACGTCCAGCTCAGACACGCCAAACATTTGGTTTCTATCTGGGACAGATTGTCAGAGTCATTTTCTGCTCCGGGTTTATGGAGATGATTGGAGGCACGAAGAACCCGCAGCAGATGGAGCAGCTGCTCCCCTGAGCCCAGCGCCTGGAGCCTCCCCTGTCAGGACGGACGAGCTGTCCCCAGGTCCAGAGCTGTCCTCAGGTCCAGGTCCAGAGCTGTCCTCAGGTCCAGGTCCAGAGCTGTCCTCAGGTCCCAGGAGCCTGCAGGACGCTGCCTCCTCCAGGATCAGAGCTTCTGACTCAGCAGCTTCACTGTCACACTGCAGTTTAACCTGTTGACCTCTGACCTCTTACTGATATCAGTTAGCTCAGGATCATTAGCATTGATGCTAACTGACGCTGACACATCAGCTAATGGTCAACATGCACCAGTGGAGACGGGCGGGGCTTCATCCGCCCAGCTGGAACACATTTCCTGTCAAAGCCAAAATGAAATATTTAAAGGTGTGTGTGTGTGTGTGTGTGTGTGTGTGTGTGTGTGTGTGTGTGTGTGTGTGTGTGTGAGAAGACATCTGCAGCCACTCTGCCCTGTGAGCCGTATTTGTGGAGTTTCCTTGCGCTCAAGTTAAAACAGGAAGTGACATCATCTGGAACCACACCTCGATCAGTGACCTCAGAGGACCGGGTCCTGGACCCGTCAGACAAACGTAGACGATGGCAGAGCGCCTGATTGGGGTCCGGGTGTGGTCCTGACCTGTCCTCCCTCCTGCAGTCCTGGAGATCCTGCAGCTGGTGAAGAGGCGGGACCTGTTCCTGGCCGACAGCCACATCCTGGAGCTGGAGCGGGAGTGTGCCCAATCGGACCGGAGTCCAGCGCCGCCGGAGGACGCCGTCAGCCCCAGCATCAAAGATGGCGGGCGGAGGAAAGCCAAGGACGTGGAGCTGCTGTACGAGGAGCTGCAGAAGGAGCTGTGGTCCGTGGTCGGAGAGTCTCTGCGCTCGCCGACCGCCGGGCCCAACCTGGGCCTGGTGGTCCAGGTGAGTCCCAACGGCCGGAGGGCCGGGGGGGGGGCTTCACCCTCAGGCGGCTGCCGGAGTCCTGAGCTGGTGTGGGGGCCTGTGTGCAGGTTCTGGAGCAGGAGGAGCGGGCCGATCAGGACTGGGCTCTGGACAGGACCGGGGGTGCCGGTGGCCCCCGGCCTCGGCGGCTCAGGCTGAAGTGGCAGGAGTCGGTGGAGGCGGCGGCGGACGCCTCGCTGCCTCTGACCTCGGAGCACCAGGCCGGAGACCTGCAGCGGTACCTGGACCGGCTCAGGGCCCGCGTGGTGGACGACCTGGGAGCCGCCTCCAGGAACGTGGTCTCCATTTACCCTGAAGAGTACCAGCCCTTCCAGGTGAGCCCGGCTCCTCCAGGGGCCTTGGCTGCAGGACCGGGGTCCCTAAGCGCTGCTCTCCACAGGTCTACCTGCAGGGCTACCACCAGGCCGTTGCTAGGAGACTGAAGAGCATCACTGAGCGAGAGCTGCAGATCGGCGACATCTACTCTCTGCTGGACTGGCTGCACAACACCTACAGAAGGTGAGCATCCGCCCGGCAGCGTCTGAGCTCCGCCCTCATCACCTGACCCTGGCTGTCCGTCCAGAGACGTGGTCGGGAGCGTCTGCAGCAAAGGTGCGCTCAGCTGCTTGGAGCTCCGCCCACTGCTGCCTGCAGACACGGTGGAGCGCCTGGAGCTGGACTGTCTCAACTCCGTCAGGGTGAGTGTCTCCGTCTGGGACGGCATCAGGCTCAGTCGGCCTTCTGCAGTGGTGATGATCACCAAAATCACAGCCTGGAAGAGCTGAGAGAAGGACCCCCTCACAGGGTCCTGGGTCCAGATCCTGACTCCTCATGCGCCCCCTACAGGCCAAAGTGACCACAGAGCTGAGTCAGCTCCTGGAGGAGGAGGAGAAACACTGGACGGAGTCTCTGCAGGTGGAGGAGTATCAGATGAGCCTGGCCAAGACCGTCATCCAGGTACAGGCCCAGCCGGCGGCGGTTAGCACCCGCACACCCGAGTGGGTTCCTGCTGGGGTTCCTGCTGGGGTTCCTGCTGGGCTCTGAGGCTGTCGGAGCTGCTCAGCTGTGCCTCTGCTCTTCCAGATGATGCAGGTGGACCTGCAGCGTTCGGCCTCCATCAGCAGCAGCCTGGGCTCCAGGGTGGCTCAGTGCAGCCTCAACGGCCTGGCTGACTTCCTCTACAGGTGCGCCCGCCCGGACCCGCCCGGACCCGCCCGGCTTCTCCAGGCTCCTGACGCTCATCTCTCACTTCTTCAGTTTCCAGAGAAAGGTGGAGATGTTCCACGAAGGGCTGCAGTCTGAAGTGTTTGGAGACAGCGATGAGGGATACGTGTCCAGAACCATCGCCCTGCTCAACTGCTGCCCCCCCTTCAGGTACCAACACACCTCAGCCCCCGCCCCTGCACACCTTACTGAGCCAGGGGTGCGCGCGTGTGTGTGTGTGTGTGTGTGTGTGTGTGTGTGTGTGTGTGTGTCTACAGGGATTTTGCCCAGCGTTGCTCTGGGCAGGATCAGCCTCTCAGTGATCAGTCGATGCGTCGAGCCACCAGATCTCTGGATCACGTCATTCAGCAGGGAGTGAAGGTTCTATCTGAACGTCTGTACCTGCACATCAGGGTACACACACACGCACACACACACACACACACACACACACACACACACACACACACACACACACTCACTCTCCTGTACTGAGGGAGGCGCTAACATGGATGTGGATGTGGAGGTGTGTGTCCAGCGTTGCCCTCTGGTGGGCGTCTGTCTAGGTCAGAGGAAACCTCTTGAGCCTGAGGCCTTCAGAACTCTGTCCAGTCGTCTCAGATGAAGTCAAGATTAGCCTGAGTCTAGTCCAGGTCACATGACCAGTTCTCTCTCTCCAGCCCTTGTTTGAGCGCCTGGTAAAGAGGAAGTGGTTGAGTAACCCAGAACCGCTGGATCAGATTGTGGAACTGATCAAAGACCACTTTAAGAAGTACCAGCGGATGGACGGAGCGCCGTACCAGCTGCTGGTGTCCGAGGTCCACCGCCGCGTCCTGATGGAGTACCTGCGCGCTCTCATGCGTGGAAGAATCATTTGCACGTCTTCTAAGATGAGGAAAAGGATGGCGGGGCGGCTTCGAGAGGAGGGCCAACACATCAAAGTCCTCTTCAAAGATCTGGTGGGTCTTTGGTTCAGGGTTGGGCCTGAAGCAACAGCAGGTTTTCCCCGTTGATCTGATTGGTCGGCTGGTGTATTTTACAGGGGTCTCCTTCGAGCTGGTTGGACAGCGGCCTCTTTCACATCTCTGAGATCATCCAGCTGGAAGATGTTCCGTCCATCCAGATGGAGGTCGCTGTTCTGGTTCGAGAGTTTCCCGACATCAGGTATCCCGTCAGTGCTCCGGCTAATGCTGTCATGAATGCCTCTGCTAATGCTGCTCTGCTACTGCTAATGCTAATGCTCAGTGCTCCGGCTAATGCTGTCATGAATGCCTCTGCTAATGCTGCTCTGCTACTGCTAATGCTATAGACAATGCTATTGTTTATGCTACTGCAAAGAACGTTATGAATGATGCAGCTGAGGAGGGAAATAACCGCTGTTTCTTCTGCTGCTATATTTCTGAAAATGAAATATTGATGCTAACGCTTCTACTGTGAATCGTTGCTAATGCCAGCATGTCCCCTGTTGCTACTGCTTCTGCTAACAAGCTACTGCTGTTGCTAAAGCTGCTGTGATGCTGTTGCTTGTTGTCACATGAGGTCAAACATTGAAGAAACATGGTGGCTTGAAGGATGTGGCTTTGATTGCTTGTTGGGGTCTTTGTGTGCAGCTTCTGTGTCCTCGTGTCTGTGGTCAGTTTTTTCCTGGTTCCTCTGGCAGTGGGCGGGGCTCCACCCAGCTCTGAGTTTGATTAGAAATATAAAGTGGATGGGAGGATGTTAAGCATCAACGCATTTTTCATTTTTAGATCAACTAACATTAAGCCAGGATAAATGAACCAATGAACGGCTCTCTGCTTTCAAATCTGCTATGTTGTAAAGGAGGAAACTGTTAGCGTAGCTTTTATCCCTTTGCGTTCAGGAAGAAGCACGTGTCGGCCATCTTGAACATCCGTGGAATGACTCGTCAAGCAGAACGTCAAGAGATCCTCAACGTTGTTCGGGACATCGAGAGCAGCGACAGCAGTGGCGATGGAGGTTTGACCAGGTTGTCACGAGATCGCGCCCTCTTCTCCGAGGTCCCCGTGACCTCTGAGGTCCACTGTCTGAACGTCGGCTTGAGTCGCATCGCCATCACAGCGTCTTCCTGCTTCACCACACTGCGACCACACTCGCACAAAACCCGGAGGCCGGTGCAGGAAAGTGCCAACGATGTTCTCTGAGCCGCCGTCCGGTCCAAACAAGTGGAACGACCAAGACGTCCACCAGTAGCTCCATGCTTGAGCTCGTCTTCAAACAACATCTGTAGTTGCGCTTGCTGTGAGCCTGGGATGGAGAGAAAGCCAGCCAACAGTCTCCCTCCGTGTCAGTGTGGTGGCGCTAACACTGCTACGCTACGTCGGTAACCTGAAGTCAATCACTTTATTTTAGTAGACTTTAAAATATGGCCCAAAAACCTCAAATAAAAAATGCCCAACGCTACTGAAACTAAAGTTTCATCATTTAACTGTCACGTTTGACAAATGAGCCTTGAATCGGCCGCTGGTTTGGGTCACACCGACTTCCTGTGAAAAATTCCTTGTTGACCCTGTTGGAATCTGGGTGGAGGTTTAGCCAGGCTAACCTTGTAGTCTGAGCAGGAAGTTTTTAGATGAGGCTTTAAAAACTTAATTCTACAGCAGAAACCTTGTTGACAACAAGATCTTAACGCTGTTCAATACTTCAGGTTTCGTAAAAAAGGTTATTGATGTCAACACTGAGGCTGACGCTTTGAACTGTTGTCATTTGTTTTTTTTATCTTATTCTTTATCTACATTTACAGTTTTAGATTCTTTTGAACTTGAATTTTTCTGGACTGAAGAGGAACAAAAGACCAGAAGCAACTGCAGGAACTTTAGCGGGTTAATCAAGGTACTAGCTGTTGATGCTGTTGTCATAGTGATGATGTATTTAAGTGGTGGTCCGATAAACCTGGATCTGATCAATAAGATGATTTTTGCTATCCATCAAATTTTAAAAATATTTTGGGTGAATTTAAGCACTTTCCCCCCTTTTTGCTTCCCTGTTTTCTTGTTTTGGCCTCAGAATTCAGAACCGTTCAGTCCGAGCTGTTGTAGTTCCAGACTGTGGCGGTAGAGGGCGGTGTACCGTGTCTGAGATTTGTATCTGTGGCATCTACACAAATGTTCAAAGCTCAACTGTTTTTCTTTATTAAAGCAAATATGCTGGTGTCAAATTCAGTCTTTTTGAAAAGTTTTTATTGCCATTTTTGTGACACATTTGTCAAAAACAGCAACTACTGTTGCCAAAGGTGGTTGCAGTGCTTTGCTTCCTGGGTATTTGGATCATTGTCATGGTAACGGTCTTGAGAGGATTGGAGCTGTAGCTCAGGTCTGAGTCCAACAGTTGTTTGTTGATTTGATTATGCAGCCTTGCAGACTCCCGTCACCGTCTGACCAAAAACCACGATGCCTCCGGCCGCCTGGTCGGATCAGGACAGAACGCCACGATGAAGCAGCTGCCTCCACCTTCAGAGGTGACGCCACAGGACCTGAGCTCCACGATGTCATTACAAAAGGGGGAGAAGAGCTTACAACAACCTTGCAGAGCTGTTCAGAGACCAAAGGTTCTTGCTGTTTATTCAATCACAGTTTAGGAGAAAGTCAGCTGAAAACATTTTCTAAGGACCTTTTGTGCGGCTTCAGGTCCAGAAGGGGGACCTCTGCGGCCCCCTTTGTTGACGGCAGGAAAAGACGTGTCCAAAATCATCCCTCTTCCCTTAGTAGTGCACTATTTAGGGAGCTCACCATTTTATGGGTCTGAATGTTAAGTGAGAATATGAGAACCCTGTTTAGTCACCCAGTCTGTCCCATGATGCTTTGTGGAGGTAGTGGACAACGACGCTCCCTCAAAGATGCAGACGTGATGTTAATCATGACTGTATTTGCACATACAGTCATGATTAATTATGTGGCACAATAGTACACAAGAAAAATGACCAGTGAGTATATTGAATTTATTTATTAGTAAAAAAACTACACAAATGACCTGCCCACATGTTCACGATGGCGCCGTGTGAAGCGGCGGCTTCGGGTCTGAAGGCAGGTTTGGATTTGATGGATGACTTCAGTAAATGGTGCGACTTCCTGGGGCGAGTGGGGAGAGTGACTGAGCACGACAGCCAGGTTCTTTCAAAGAGGCCAGAACGTAGAAGCTCTGGTGTCCACCTGCTCCACAGCTGACCGGAGGATGGCATTTCAAAACCCCACAAACTCATTCAAGGAGGATGGTTTATTTACTGATAGCGTCGGTAGCCCACATGCTACACCTCCACAAATAAGCTGCTCATCCTTCAGACAGGATGGGAGGAAGAGGCTCTGGTCTCTATTCTCCTCCTGGTGGTTCTCTCATGCACACGTTGCACCTGCCGATGTTGTCCCTCTGCTGCCAGGCTTCAGTCAGCGTGAAGGCCGAGCTGTTGCTGCTGCTCTCCTGAGACTCCACCCTGGTCAGCCAGAAGCTGTAGATGTTGGCGAAGTAGTGGCAGGTTCCTCGTGGCCCCTGACACTCCACAAAGGGCTGCGCTCGAAAGTCTGTCAGACAGCTGCCTGATGATGTCAGAGACTGGCCGCCGCCCTCGTCACCTGCACCTGTGTGCTGCAGTCACAGGAAATGACATCAGTTCCTCTCCGTGGTCCACCAGGTGACTGCGTGTCGATGCTGTTGCATCAGCAAAGACACCAATGATGAACCAGATGTGAGTCTGCGGGAGGCTTTGAGTGGAAGGACTGGTTATACTCTGGACGTAGCAGATATGAGAACAGTCACGTCAAGGACTGAGAGATGTCTAACACGAGCCGCTCCGTCACCATCCATCAGGACAGAGATCAGACGACCACAGATGATGGGCAGACATGCGGAGCTTCGCTGGGTCGACCCCAGCTGGTAGAGCTGTGGAAGCTCTCAGCAGATCAGCGCTCCAAGACTGAGCCCATGCATGGAAACAGTCTTGGTCCGCCGCCCTTTCTGTGTAACGATATCCTGCCTCTGTCTGTCCATCCAGACACACCTCAGCTCAGCAGTTTCCAAAAAAGACAAAAGGAAGGACACATGAAGCCAGAGGCAGACGAGGCAGAGCCCCTGAGCTGCCGGTCTCCGTCGGCCTCTGCAGAGACCTCAGAGCACCTTGGCAGCCAGGTCGGATGGCTTTCACATCGGGGCTTTCAGGCAGGTGGACCTAAGCAGAACGCTGCCCAGGAAGGACCCAGACTGACCAGAACGGTCAACACGGTTTGCTCTGCACAGCTGGTGCAAGAGGACAAAGAAGAAGACCACTCACCATGAGAAAGGAGTACCCGGTCCAAAGGCTCCTCCAGCTTGGGGGGCATTCTGGCTGGTTAGACATTTGACTGTGTACTGCGATGGGTGAGGAGGGGGCTTCACACACCACACAGCGGCTGATGTGGTCAGCGATGGCGGCTCCTCCCACAGGAATACTGGGGATGGACGCAGTTGTCGACAGCCAGTAAGATTTATCGTTACGACTGGCATACGAGCAGGCTCCCATGTTACAGGAGGAGAAGGGCATGGTGGAGAAGACCGGCATGCACGAACCCGCCTGACCTGCAGGTGGAGCCACAACAAAGAGACTCGGTGAAATATGAGCTGGACGTCTTCCGGATTCCTGAACGGGAGACATTTCTTATGCAGAGCGTCCAGGTGTGTAAATGTTTTCAACGTGTGGACCTTTGAGAAGAGTCAAACTGTTGATGATCCTGGAGTCACATGACCGGAAGTGTGAAAGTAGGTTAAATCTGCAGACTTGTGTGCATCTCTCTTTAAAGTGTCTTTAGCGTGAGAGGAAACAGACTGGACATCTTCTTTATTTAAGAAGTGATGACCTTGATGTGAACTCTCTTACTGGCAGACATCACCTCTGCAAACTGGACCAGCGTGGTAATTGGATTATTTCTTGTGTGTATGGGTGTGTGAACATACCCAGATCCTGAGTGTGGGCCTTCTCCTGACCCTCCAGATACAGCAGACTGTACCCGGCCCACAGCACCCTCATGTTCAGGGGACAGGAAGGAATCTGCCTTGTCTGGCTGTGCCTCACCAACATGAAGCCATAATTCAATAGTTTTCGTGGTCCTGGCAGTCCTGGCTCACCGGTTGGACCAGATTCACCTACAGCGACAGAAGGGCACGAAAACAGGCAACATTAAACTGATGCCCAAATTCAGCAGCGCCTCCAACAGGTTGTACTGCTAATGCTGTTGTTTGGGTACAACTCAAGAGCTGGAAACACCTGAAACGTGGATGAAGACCAAAGTGGCCTCCTGCTCACACTGGCTGGTCTACCTGACCGTTTCCAAATGAGATGAACATCCTGATTAGAACAGTCAGACAGGTGAAGGACTCACCTTTGGCTCCGACTTCTCCTCTTTCACCCAGCTGACCAGGTATTCCTGGCTCTCCATCTGGACCTGGAGGTCCATATGGACCAGCTGGTCCCCCTACCCCCATGTCTCCCTCATTACCTAGAAAGACCATGAACCAGCTTCAATTCAGCATCAAGAACACAAGGAATGAGTCAGCTGGTCTGTTCTTCATTGACTTCATCATCTCAGTTTCTGGTCTTTCCTCCACCTTGTTAACAAACTGTCTCACATTAAGTGTGTTTACACACACTAATAAAGAGATTATTATCAGATAACTACAGTTTGTGGGACTGCTGAAATGATCAGAAAGCAATTCACACACCAACAGGCCATGTTCTCTGCGCAGTTCCAGCTTTTTCTGGTTTACATCGTTCTTTTAGATGACCAAAGGGGAATTAGCAGGAGATAATTGTAATCTTTTCTCACCTTTAGACCCTCTCAGGCCAGTTTCCCCCTGGAGACCCTGCACTCCAGGTTGTCCGGGGAGCCCCGGCTCTCCTCTGAGGCCCGCTGGCGGTTGACTAAAACTTTGGCAGGGTAGAACCCGTCCTTCCTCGCCTTTGGGACCCACTGGCCCGCTAAATCCTTTTGGTCCCGGTGCTCCACTGGAGCCAATAAAACCTGGAGCCCCCCGACTCCCAGGCAAGCCCATTAAACCCGGAGACCCTTGTTCACCTGACCACATGAAAAGATGAAGAAGCAACAGCTTGCTTCTCCAGATTTAGAGGAAAATACCATACTCAGCATTTTGGTACCTTTAGGTCCTGGATTTCCGGGATTGCCTGGTATTCCTGGAGGCCCTGGACTTCCTACTGGACCTTTTGGTCCCTGAGGTCCAGTGTCCCCATTGTCTCCATCATCTCCAGGTATTGGAAGGTTTGCACCTGGACTGCCCTGCTCACCAGGACACCCTGAATCAAAGCAAGTTCTACTGATTTAAACTTTCTTTCTTTGGGAACTCGCGTGCAAACGAACATCAATCTGGGAAAAACTGAGTGTCAAAACTTCAGCAACCTGCTGAAGTCCAGCTATCGCTGTCATATCATCCTTTAGAAGCCTGAAGTTTCAAATCTGACCTTGCTCTCCATCTGGTCCAAGACTACCAGGATCCCCTTGAGACCCTGGAATTGCTTCTTCACAATCTGGTCCAGGTTTACCAGGAGGTCCAAAATATCCTACTGGGCCTAAAACAACACAGAACCAACAATTTGCTGGAGTTCTATTGTTTAAGTATAAGAGTGGCTTAACTAAGTCACTACAGGCCTTTGGATCCAGGGGTGCCCTCGGATCCAGGTAGGCCGGGTTCCGATGATCCAGGTGGTCCCGGAGGGCCTGGAGGACCCTTTTCACCTGGAAGGCCGTCAGAGCCTTGTGGACCCATCACTCCTAACCCTAAACAGTTGCTAGGGATTATTTTTCTCCAAAGTCATTAAGAAAATGTCAGAACCATCCAACCATCTGGACATGTGTCCAGACCCAGAGGAACACTACAACTGGACCCTTCTGAATGCTTCCATCCAAAGCTGACTGCTACTGACTGTTTCACTGAGCAACTTTCTTTTCTTAGATGGCAGAAATCTCAGACAGGCCCTGGATCAAACTGGACCTCTGGCTTGATTTAGAGCTTCACACGGACTCAAACTGAACCAGCCAGATCCAAAATGGAAGCTAGTATTTCCTGAGAAAAATGACCAACAAATCCCAGTTCAGAGAGAAGCAAAGGCACCGTTCTGTTGGTGGGCCCTCTGGGAGGACTCAGGCTGAGGACCTGCCTTGAACAGGAGTTTCATTGTGTGAGTGTATCTGGGAGACCCAAACCTCTGGTCCCCATGTCCCCTTTGACTCCTTTTAACCCGTCTAGTCCGTGAAGTCCCAGCGGTCCAGGAGGACCTAAAAGAGCAGAGCATATTCAGCTGGTAAAGGTCAACTGGACTTCTTTAAGGTTCTTGCAGAAATCACATCTGGAAATAATGAATACGTGTTGGAGGTGACAGAAAACACACAATGATGGCAGAAAATCCATCAAAACTAAACTGGCCCAGCTCGGACTGACGTTGATCATGGATTGTTCTTCTGCTTCTTCTAGTTTTGCTCAACTCTGAGGGTGAAATCGTTGAGTATATGTTTAATTTTGACATTATTTTTCTATTACTTGTGAAACCTTTGTGCTGTTGTCCATCTGACCTTTCTGTCCTAATTAAATGAAAAATTTGATGAATGATTAAAAAACTTAATTCTGGTATAAAAAGCATCATTTAGAGGGCTTCAAGTCATCAGCTACATGCAACCATGGTCATTGCTGTTTGTCAGGGACTGGAGACTGTGAGCTTAGTGGTGGGACAACATCTGCAACGAGACCAGCTCATTTTTATCAATGGCTTGAGCTCACCTTGGAGTCCAGGGTATCCTTGTGGTCCTGGAGGACCATCAGCTCCTGCATTACCAGGGAAGCCTGGAAATCCTGGACGCCCTCTGGGACCTGGTGGACCAACCACACCTACAGGAGTGCAGACATCACATTTCTATTCATTTATTCCTCTGTGATAATGTACAAAGTCAGAGTGCGAGCTGAGGCTCGCTCTCTGCACCGCTGACCATGCATGATGCAGGTTTCCAGAAACCTGCAGGGTCAGCTGACCCTAAGCTTCTGAGTCTCTGTTGCGACTCAGCCAACGCACCAACTCACCCTCATCGTGGTCGGGCAGTATCAGACTGTGTCCAGAGTTAGGGGAGCCGAACAAGGCAGAGGTTTCTGACACTCATCCACAGTGTTTGATGAGCTGCATATGTTCTCCGCCATTAATCTCCAGAATGTTTACTACTAAGTAGCAATACACCCTAAGAGCAGAGACCTTAGCACTTTCATCATCATTTGGTCTTGCCTCATTTCAGAGGACATTTCAGAAGAAAGATAATGCAGCTTCTGTTGGGCTGGGATGGCGGGCAGTGCTATTTGGATGATTAAAAAAGATTACAAGTGTTGCCTGAAAGTGGAAAAACTGAACCTTTCTTTTTGGACCATAGTGTCTGTGCCTCAGACATCAGCCCCAAACCCTTAGCATGTCTTTGCTGTCACAAAGGCCCCACCGCAGTCTAGTGGCCCCAAAGGCTGTTATTCAAAGTTTCCAACTTGTTGGAATTTTGCCTCTAATTGCATTGCTTTGTCTCCCCCTAGTGGCGTTTAAGAGTAAGTCATTGTTGTCTTGTCTCATTCCAGCCTTTGTTGTCATCGGTAAATTGGAATCACATGGTGCTGGGAGGCCTCCGGGCCCAGGGGTCGATAAAGAGAAGCCTTGGTTTCTACATGCCACGCGGCCAGCTTGTGCCTACCAACAGGATCACATGTGAGTGTGTTCACATTGTTAGTTTTATCTGTTGTTACACAAATGTCCGTGGGATGCATTTTGATGCATAAGTATTGAGTATTATTTACATGTAAATGTTGTTGATGCCAGTATTGGTGAGATTTAAACTAAATGGGGCTGAACTACATAGGTTAAATACAATTTACTTTAAGTTGCTGGTAGTTAAACTACATTCATATTTTCAGCTACTTTCTGGGTCATTTTTTTGTAGTTTATCAAGTCAGTTTAGAAACTGCCATTTTGTCCAATAACATGAAATAATTTTATTTAAAAAAAAAAAAAAAAGACCCATATAATTTTATTATCCATGATTATGTTCTGGAACTCTCTGGAAAAGAGCAGGAATCATGTGATGAGGTGCCAAGTTCAACAGTGGTGTTTCAGCCAGTGCAGCTGGCAGGAAGAGGCTGTGTGAAAACCCCTGGCGGACGCGTCTGTCCTCTAGCGTTAGCGCCTCTCTACGTCCTCTCAGGGTTTCGACATTGTTGCTGCAGACACACCCATAGATTATGGCTGCCTCTTTGTAGTTTTTATTACACCTTTTGTTGACTAATACACATTTCTGACTTGTGGTAGGATTTTCATGTTGTCTTTATATTCAGCAACATGTCTCTGCTGAACCTGCAGCAGTTGACGAAAACGGCCAAATAGCTTTTTTCTTTCCAAAATATCAAACTGAGTTGAGGCAAATTTCTGTTGGCATGTGTCGTTTTACAAACTACATTTCTCCAGAGGCAGAAATGTAGTTTGTTCAAACTACTGCCAGGCTGAAGAACATGTAGTTTCACAAGCTACACAAAGTGGCTTCCCTAACACTGATTAATGCTAAAATAACAGCAAACTACAGCTATTTACCATATTTACAAGTTATGTACACCTATTTACATTATTATGTCTGTGAATATATCATGTTATTGGTGCAGTAGCGTTCTGCATCATTTCAGTTTTACAAAAATTGTTTTGTGAGAATAAAGACAACAGTGAAGAGCTTTTAACTTTACTCTAACTTCTGACCTTCTCTTGGAGCTCGATTTCTATCCTTGCATTTATGTATGGTCTCGCACGCACGCACGCACGCATGCACGCACGCACACACACACTATGCATGTGTGTGTGTGTGTGTGTGTGTATTTCTCCACCATGTAAATCTAAACATCAGCTTTACTGATTTGGGATACTTACAGGTCATTTGAATCAGGTTATTTTTAAAAATGAAAAGAACCTCAATTGTGAAGTAATTTCAGGAAGATGTTTGTGTAGGTTCTCATTCATCCAGGTCCTCTTCTGGAGAGGAGGCGAAATGTCTTCAAGAGCCTAACCAAGTCCAGTTGCTCACAGAGATCAAACCTTGGATAAGTTCAGTCTGGTACCTTCTTCCCCAAGCTCCCCCTGGTGGCCTGTGTCTCCTTTGCATCCCTTATGTCCTGGACTGCCAATGAATCCAGGTCCTCCACGATCACCTGGTGGTCCTGAAGGTCCTAATATGATTAAAAAAAAGCAAATCCGTCCTGAAACACATCTCCTGTTAAACACAGACCAAAGCTCACAGGGGAAAATGATTTCAGTCTGAATCAGAATGTAACAAAGGAGCTGATGTTTATTTTCTTAGCTAAAGTCAGCTGTGGAATCAATGTCCACAAAACTAAAACCAGAACATCACCTGAGGGTCCATCATCACCTGGAGGCCCCCTGTCTCCAACTGGACCAGAACAACTGAAAGACTCTCCTTTATCACCTGGAAACAAACATCAAAATCAAATATTGATATTCAAGTTTGAGTCATTTCTCAGTTGGGTTTAAGGTCCTTTCCCACCTTTGGGTCCAGTATATCCTTGGTTACCTGGTGCCCCATCCTGTCCTGAACATCCATGCTCACCCTGAAGACAAAAGCAGCATCACAGATAAAACCAAGTAGACTCACATCAAGTTTACCTGTAAGCTACACCCAAGACCCAATAAAATCCTGCTCAGGAAGGACAAAAGGTCTTCCCAACCTCTTACAACATCTCATATCGAAGAGTAATTGATAGGTTTCAGTCGATACTAACAATTTTTTAATGATGGTAACGCCACAAAAACACACACATGATCTCCCATTTCTCCAGGAAAGCCAATGAATCCTGGAGGTCCTGGTGGTCCAGGTGGTCCAGGTGGTCCTGGTTTGCCACAGGCCCCAAGAAGTCCTGGGAGACCTCTGATGCCAGGAGTCCCATTGATTCCTGGGTACCCTGGCTTACCAGTCAATCCTTGAGCTCCTTTGCTTCCTGTAAACATGTGAACACGTACCTTGTAGCTGATTTGGTTTTATTTATTTATTCAATATTTCTAATGAGTCGAGTAAAATGAAAAGCAAAAAACCACTTTCATGCATAAATCAAATGGGGTCTAGTGTTGGTCCATACCTCGTTGTCCAGGAAAGCCAGTGATGCCTGGTGGTCCACCTCTTCCTGTTTCTCCTTTGATAAGGACAGGCTTTGTGTCTCCTTTAGGTCCTGGGGTCCCTTTAAAGCCTAGCAGGGAACAAGAATATTGCTGAATATTTAATTCAGATGTTATTTCATAGAAAAACATATCAAAAAAGTCCAATTTACATTATTGTCTGAATTGATTCTGGAAATTTTTAACACACTGCAGTAGTGGCAGTATTTCCTGTGTTTACCTTTCTTTCCTTTCTGACCCTCACACCCTGGGGCTCCATCTTGTCCATTGAGCCCTCTCTCTCCTCTCCTTCCAGGAGCTCCAGGGGCTCCAGTTTCTCCAGGTGGCCCCGGTGACCCAGCCTTTCCCTGAGGGCCACTCAGACCTGAAGATTACCAGGGGTAGTCCTGTTATTAAATATCCAATTACAGCAAAAAACTGATGTGATGGTAAGAGAAGCCAACCTTTTTGACCCTTAGGTCCTGGCAATCCTGGGTCTCCAATGGCTCCAGAGGGTCCCTGGGCCCCGGGGTAGCCAGGGAAACCTGTAGAACCTGGTTTGCCATTAGGGCCTTGATAGCCAAATCCCGGAAGACCACCTGCCCCAGTGTCACCCTTTTCTCCTGTAAAACCTAAAGAAAAGACAAAGACATGACATCAAAAGTGTTCCTGTAACGCAAAGTGAACTGACCTAAACTAAATCATTACCTGGTGGACCAATAGGTCCCTGAGGACCAAATGTCCCCTTAGAACCTGGCTGTCCTGGTTCACAGAAATCAGGTGTAGGCCCCACGGGGCCAGGTCTTCCAGCAGCCCCATCCTGTCCTCTCTGGCCCTTTTTTCCAGGGCTCCCAGTCAAACCCTGAAATCCTGAGAAAAAAAAAAGAATAAACTCAAGTGATTTAAGAGAATGCATAAATCCCTTAAGTAATCCCCTTATCCCTTCAATTGGTTTTGTTCAAGAATTGCTCCTTTACCATTAAGACCCTCGATACCAGGTTGACCAGGAACTCCTTTAGGTCCTTGGGAGCCAGGTGCCCCTGGGAAACCAATAGGTCCTTGAGGTCCCACTTCAGAATCTCCAGCTGGACCCCTAAGTCCAGAGGATCCTGGGAAGCCCGGAGAGCCTGGTGGGCACATTTGGATCATTTGACAATGAAACAGGGCAGTAAGATACCGACCATAAACATACCAAACATTGCTCACATTTATTATTTAATATTTTCATCATTTCCAAAAATTTTCCTTTTTAAGTTTGGCTGTCAATCATGGTTCAGACCAGAGTTAGCTTCTGACCCTGACATAAAAGCCAAAAGTCTTCTGTAATCTCAAAAGTTTAATTCTTTGGATTCTTTTCTGTATATTTTATCTTGTCGCTTGGTCCAGAACTTGGTCAGGCACTGTACTGTTTGAGGAACCTGTGGGCACATTCTTTAGCTCTGTTATTTCACTCTCCATACCTGATAAAAAAAAAAAACTCCCCACTAACTTTCCTGTTCTTTAGTCCATTCTCATTGGACCTGAAAATTAGTCATACCTGGATCTCCACCATAGCTGAAGCCCTCAGGTCCTTCTTCTCCAATGTCGCCGACAAATCCTGGAGGTCCTACAGGACCAGGAAAGGAGTAATGTAAATATAGCATTTGTTCTAATGTAATGGAAAGATGTACTTCCAGTATCACAGGTTTTGGACCTTGTTGTCCAGGAGGACCAGAAACTCCAGAATATCCTTTGTCACCTTTCGCACCATCTGGTCCAGACAATCCACGAAAACCAGGACGACCTGCCGGTCCTGTAAAACCTGCAAAGAGACAGTTAAACTATGAGTCAGATACTGTAGATCGACACAAAGTCTGATGGGTGAACAGTAGAGTTACCTGCATCTCCTGTCTCTCCCTTCGCTCCAGGAGCTCCTGGGTTTCTTGGTACACAGGGCAAAGTGTCACCTACAGGAAGAGAAACAGGAAATATTAACATCTAAAACAGAAGATGGGGTGGACCTACAGACGATTGCCAGTCTACCTCTTGATCCCTTTGGTCCTGGTGGACCTGGGAGTCCTGGGGGTCCTGGGTCTCCAGGGTCTCCACGCATTCCAACAGCCCCAACAACACCTGGTCCTGGGATTCCAGATGGTCCAGATAAACCCTTTGGCCCTGGGAGTCCTGGAGGGCCCCTTTCTCCAGTAGAGCTTGGGAAACTGTCCCCCTGCATAGATTTTATAAGAATCTGATCTGAGGGGTTCCGCAGAGAAATTTTAGTAAGATTAAGTTTCTCATATGATGGTAGAATCACAAAATCTGCATCAACACATGATTCATTTTACTGGCTTGATCTGATTCTGAATTCTCACCTGGGGCCCAGTTTCTCCAGGGCCACCTGGAGACCCATCAACTCCTCTTCTCCCAGTAAACCCTGGTTTACCAGGTTGTCCTTGTGGGCCTCTACTTCCTTTCTCTCCTACCACCAAAAAACCCCCCAAAAAACAAACCATGATAGGATCACATTAATATACTTCAGTACAAAAGTAGTCCGTCCCATCGTGATGTTCCTACAGATGTTCCACCATCATGTGCCTTTCACATGAAAACCAGAGATGAATGTAGGACAGGCTGGTCAGGAACTATTTTATAGGGTGTGATTCTTTGCCAGAAAGCAGAGATTGTCCATGATTTGATTCTAATCAGACGTTTTCACGAGCTGTTGAACATGATGGAAAACAACACATCTCCAAAGAACTTTATTTCCACTTGTGCAGCTTGTGAATGAATGTCTGGGATCAGTGAAATATCATTTGCACGTAACATGAACCAATCAAATAAACAATGTCATATAATTTCTTATTAATGATTAATTTAAATAATTAATTGTAAAACTCACCTTTGATATCAATGACAGTGAAATCCCCCTTCTGACCTTTGAACCCTTTGACACCAAGGAATCCAGGGAACCCCTGCAATTCAGTAATGAACTCATTCAGCAATCGTCCTCAGGAAGCCAGTCCAGTTAGGGTCAGGGTTAGTTCCTAGGACACACCTGCTCTCCTCTCTTGCCTGTCTCTCCAGGTGACCCTCTGTCTCCTCTTGGCCCTGGGGCACCTGGAGCTCCTGAAGTCCCCAGAACCCCCTGCTCACCCTCAGGACCAGGTAGACCCCTAATTTGAACTGGGGGCCCACAAGAACAGTCGCCCTGACTCCCTGCAACAAGCAGGTAGACAACAGTCAGGCATGGTAGCGTGTTGGAATCAGACAACAGACTTCTGCAGCTGGAGGACAAGAAAATAGTAGGCTGCCTGCCTGGGATAGGGCAAGGCTTTGGAGCACGAAGGCATTCCCCCAACACACTGCTGCCAAGTGAGATACACTCAGAGAGGTGAACTAACACTTTCCCTTCCCCATGTGACGTGTTCAATGGCGACGGAATGGCCACAGAAGGGGGGGACAGGAATTCTCCCCCAACAACCACACTGGTCCTGTCTATCAACTTCCTGTTTCCTCAGGCTGGGGGACCACAGCAAACACATCCCAGAGCAGAGACAGCGACCTGTCTCCCCATACTGAGGAAGGAGTCTGCTAAGCATGACATCACCAGCCAATGACCGAGATATCTGGGCACTAAAGTGTTGGGCTTCATGGCAGAGACACCCCACCCTGTCAGAGCTCAGTCCTGCAGCCAGAAGTGGAATTTTGTATTTCAGGTGGACCAAATCTTTTCATTATATATTATTATATTTCAGTATTATTCACTATCTCATTATTTTTTCATTTAATCACTTCAATAAATGTTAATGTTTCCAGCACTGACCTTTAAAACCTGGGAAGCCTTGGGCACCTGGAGGACCCTGATTACCTGCTTGTCCAGGCTCTCCAGGGGCCCCAGGAAGACAGTACCTGCCTGATGAAGAACAGAGGATGATCCACTGTAAGTAATAGCTGCAGTTACACGTGTCCAGTTGGTGGGGAGAACACGTTATTGTCTCATCCTTTTAATGTCAGTACATGACAACCTGTAAATAGTCCTTCAGAACCTCCATACGGCAGCTGAGTGGAAGTATTTTCAAAATGTTGTCCAATAAAAGAAAGAAGAGGTTGAATGACAAACAAGAAAACGTTCTTGTTTCATTAAGAAGTGCAGAAGGTGCTGCCAGGATGTCATTACTCTCACTGGACTGATGGTCAACACGCTGTGGGCGGTGCTCGCTTTGGAACATGGGATCATCTGCCTGTGCAGGCAATAATGAGCTCGTTTCCTCTTGAGACAGTTTGCCTTCCATCATCTCTCCCATCATCAGGATTCTGGTTTTAGCCACAATCCGGATCTGTTGCCCAGACTGGCTCATACAAAGTTCTTATTTCTGAGCGGTCATTAGAAGATCCAAGTATGAATTAAAGTAAGAATGGTATCAGGATGGTCTTGATGTGGATTTGACAGTCTGTCATCAGTATGTCATTAATCCAAAAGTATCTGTTTAGAGAATTTTAAATGGCAAGATCAACTGATCTCTGCTACCTGAAGTTCCTGGCTCTCCTTTGAATCCTTTAGGTCCTGGTTTCCCAGGTTTTCCGGGTTCCCCCGGTGTTGGTCCATCTCTAAACAACTGGCCTGGAGCTCCTTTTTCACCTTTCGATCCTGAACCACCCATCTGCCCCTTAACACCAGCTGGTCCTGAAAGGAGAGAGTCATATAGAGACTGAGCATATTCATCAGAAGTTCTTTCTCAAAGTGAAGTAAATTTCTCAAAACTACTCACCGGGTATGGACCTGCCGGGTGCTCCTGGGGGACCAGACATTCCCATTGGCCCAATGTCTCCAGGAGAGCCTCTCATTCCAGGGGGTCCAGGTTCTCCATCATCACCTGGGCAAGAGTAGACAGTCAGCTGATAGAAGGCTCTACAACCACATCAGACCTTCAGGAGAAATACCTGTGTGAGTAACGTCGACATCCTGGGGGAGGCCTTTCTGACCTGGATCTCCCATTAAGCCCTGAGAACAGACTCATTATTCTCACATAAAAGCCCATCGGTCTGATCATTTACCTCTGCACTTCACTGAAATGACTCGGCTTAAAACCATAATTTTAGGTGAGATCATCAAAGGAAAACCCGAGCGGACAATGATTGTTTGACAGTAATTTCAGGACCCTTTTGTTTAAACAAACTGTATTAGACAAATCTGACACTGAGCCACCAACAAAGCCTAAGAAGATTCTGGTGGAGAAACAAAAGGTCATTATGATGTTTTGCATAATTTACATGAGGACTAACCTTCTGGCCTTCTCGTCCAATCAGACCTGGGAGACCTGGACTGCCTTGAATCCCCTGAAAAACAAATGCTTTCACAATCAAAACAAAACAAAAATCTGACAATGATGTTGAGCAGAATTTGGATTTTACCCACTTTAAAGCCTTTGTTGCCCGGCAGCCCATCATTACCAGAAAGTCCCTGTGACACCAAGTGAAGGTGACCATTAGATATCATCAAAGGGAAAATGTTTCATGACCCGCTAACTCGACATCAGCTGTCAATCAAGCTGTCAATCACACACGATCCAAATTCTGCAGAGATGGAAGGCCACTCACCCTTGGCCCAGGAAAACCTAGAATGCCCTTCTCTCCTTTGACACCTGGTAGAGAGTCCAAACCCTGAAATCACAACCAGAATCTTCATCAGTCTTTCTGTCACTGGACCACACATCAAGTCAGTCAAGACAGAGTCCTGATTTCACAGAAGTTTCATCTGCTGTCTGAGCTTACCGGCAGACCCTGTGGTCCACAAAGACCTTTAACACCTTGAGGACCCTAAAGAGCCAAAAACCAAAAACTTGAACATTACACATCAAGATCAGTTTGGACCAGTTGAACTTCAACATTAGAACCAACAAACCCAACAATTCAAACCACTGACGGCTGAGCTTTGGAGGAAAACTGCAATAGAACTGGAAGAGAACCTGCATTCCAGGTGTACAACAATGCAAACTGTGTGGAACTCTAAAGAACCATAGTAGAAACAATGGACTCCACCTGCTCTCCTTTGACGTACAAGTCCTCTGGTGGGTCAACATACTCAAATGGTCCTGGTGGCCCCTGAAGGCCCTGGTCCCCCTGGGGAAAACAAACACGACTCCAACACAGTTGCACAAAAGTGCAGATGCTTTTATTGTCCACATGCCTTCACACATGTCCAGATTACCTCATCTCCTTTCTGCCCAGGCAAAGAGCGACCTTTTTCTCCCTAAAATACAAACCGGACAATCAGTGATTAATAATCAATAATCAACAGTGTAATAGGAAGAACCTACAGCCCCCTCTTCTCTACAGGATCTTCTCATGCTGCACTGGGCTCCTCACTGCTGTTTGCTTCCTGATTCATCATCAGTGGTCAATAATAACTGCTAACATTGGGAATTTCTGTTTAGTTGGATTTCACATGTTCACACTCTCATTCATACTGTCTACTGGTGACAGCCATGACAGTGGCACCTGCTCCTTAGGAAAAAAAGAACCCTGCACTTGTTTGTTGAGGCATGCTAGTCTCTCTCTCTCTCTGTCTCTCTGTCTGTCTGTCTCTCTCTCTCTCTCTCTCTCTCTGTCTCTCTGTCTCTGTCTCTGTCTCTCTCTCTCTCTCTCTCTCTCTCTCTCTCTCTCTCTCTCTCTCTCTCTCTCTCTCTCTCTCTCTCTGTCTCTCTCTCTCTCTCGCATCTCTACTCTGTCTCCATCACCTCTGACCATCAGCCCTGTCAGATGACAGAGATGAAGAGGTTCCTCACCACTGCTGCTACTGCTGTTCTCGGTGGAGGTCCAAGCTCTCCCAGTGTTTTTCTAGTTAAATATAGATCATACAGAACTTTAAACATCATACTTACAGGTGGACCCGTTGACCCAGGGAGACCAGGCAGACCCTGTAGAGATCCAGAAATAAGGAGCTAATTGTTATTAGAATTATTCCATACTACTGTTACTACGCCAACCATAATTACCATGGCCATTATTATTTTTGTGTTTATTCTTACGTTTGTTCCATCCGGTCCTGCACGACCAGAATTTCCTCTTGGACCAGGAAGACCACGTTTTCCCTAAAGCAATAAAATGAATAATCTGTTTTACAGTGCACATGCATATAATAACAGCAAGTAGTATTAGTACAAGCAGTCATTAAATTATGCTCCTGACTGTTGAAGTTTAGTTTCATGTAATTAAGTTCTTCGTTGGTTTTCTGGGAAAACATGTTTGCTCGATCTGTTTTGAGCTGTTTCCTGGTCATGTTCTGGTCTCATATCTTTCCTCTTACCTGCAAACCTGGAAGTCCTTGAGGGCCGACGTCTCCCTGTCAAGCAGAATTATTTATGAGGAAAAAATTCATGCAAACAAACACACACACACACACACACACACACACACACACACACACACACACACACACACACACACACACACACACACACACACACACACACACACACAGACAGTACGGCTACAGGAAAAGCATACTTACAGGTAGTCCAGGGTACTGTATGATGAAGGTTGTCATTTCTCCACGGAATCCCTTGAGCCCTGGAAAACCCTGCAGAAAAAAGATTTATAAAATACAACAACGTAAAAGTAAAGATGAAGATATCTGACTGCATATGATTCAGAAAATGCGACTTAATAGCTATTGCTAATTGCTAATAATAAGTAGTAATTACTATTGCTACTTACTGGCCATGTATTTCATAAAAAATATAAACTGTACTGAATATCTAAAGTATTTCCTCTGATTATGCAAACTATCCTATCCTATTATTAACCCTAAATTATTGATCAATTAGACGTAGTACTGTAATTGATTGAGAGAGCACTGACCGGTTTGCCATTTAGTCCTTGTTCTCCAGGAAGTCCAGGATCTCCTCTCTCTCCCTTGGTACCATTACATCCATCCGGGCCTGGAGAACCAGCACCTCCAGCTGGACCTGGGTGACCCTGACAAAAATACATTTGACCTTTGACCCAAAGGGGTCTAATTTAATTAACACAGGTGAATGAGAATCTCAGAAAAATCTTACTGGGATTCCCTCTATTCCTGGAAAACCTGGAACACCAACACTTCCCTGAAATTAGAAACGGCCACATTATTATCCCTGTGAGGCCTGTGATTGGTCACTCACTCATTGCACCTCAATCTCGGGAACATTTCAAGAACAAACAGAACCAGAACCCAACGTATTCACCAGGTCTCCTTTCTGTCCAGCAGCTCCTGCCTGGCCCTCAGCTCCTTTTTGGCCCTTTTCTCCCTGAGGACCCTGAGGGCCTGGAAAACCAGGAGGCCCTTGAGGTCCCTGCCATCCCAGGGAACCAGGAGCCCCCTACACAACATTAAGAAAGGTAATGTGATCCTGAGAGAACATTTCCAAATCTGACAAACTATATGTCAAAATTTCTAAAAATGATTCAAAAGTAATCTTAGAATCTGACAAATTTAAAGAACCCTGTAACCAGTGATCAACACTGATACCCTGAAGAAGATGTACGAAGAGTTTAAAGAGAACTTTGAGGATTCTGACAAAATTACTGAAATCCAAAAATGTGAAAAACTGATTAGAACCAGAGTTTAGGCTGCTGTAATGACTCTGGCCACTTGATGTCGCACTTATCACCTATCAGCTACTCTGTGTGTGTGTGTGTGTGTGTGCGTGTGTGTGTGTATTTGTGTGTGTGTGATGAGATGTGACAGTTGTTATCTCTGCTAGTCCTCTTTCTATGCGTTTTTCTTTGAAATGACTGAACTGTGAAATCAGTCAGACAGATGCTTTCCCACAATCCTCTCTGGCTGTCTGCTGGTCCCAGCAGCACACACACCTGCATCCTGAGCGCTGCTATTCTAACAGGAAATGATGTCAACATCGTACCAGGACAGTTTCACTCTTTTATATCAGTGTGAACGTTAGTGGCGAGATCCTCGTGTCCGTGTCTGTTTTTGTGTAGATGATGTCATGATCAAGCTACACTCTGATTGGTTGTTGTGTGGAGGCTAACCATTGCTCCTTTGGCTGGAAAACACTGACAGGTAGAACAGTCCCGTCCTGCGCATGGTACCATCTGGTCACCCTGCAAACACACACAACACAAACATCACATATGACATCATGTATTAACAACATCTGGCATCACAACAACATGGTTCTCCAACACACAAGCAGGTTTAGTCCAGCAGTGGTCTGGTGCATCAGTCCTGGGTCTGTGTGTCCATGAGGCCCCAGAACATCAGAAAGAGCAGATGAGCGAGCTGGAAATGAGCGGATCAGGACCAGGATGCTGTCAATACAGGGACAGAACTGAGGCTCTCTGGTTCTAGTTTCTCCAACAGCGTTTATAGAGACTTCAGGGGTGTCTTCACCAGAAGTGAGCGACGCTACTGCGTGACACGGCGGGAGCTCTTGGCAGCTGTGGTGGCTGCACACCACATCAGGTATTACGTGTGTGGCGTCCCTTTCACCATCAGGACGGATCATGCTGCGCTCCAGTGGCTGATGTGATTCCGAGGACCTGAGGCTCAGGTGGCGTGCTGGATTGAGGAACTGAAGTCCTATCAATTCTCTGTAGAACATTGGCCTGGGGCCCAGCATGCCAACGCCGATGCCCTGTCCTGGCGTTGAGTGGCTGCAGCTATTGTGACAGGAAGGACGTCAGGGAAAGAGAACTGCTGGGCCAGGAGGCTTCCACAGCACCGACATGCTGCATGTTGCAGGTGGTGGATGCTGCTGAGTGGGCAGCCCGCCAGGAGGGGGATGAAGACCTGGGACCAGTGCAACAGTGGATCTACAGTGGGCAGAGGCCTCAGTGGGAGGCTGTGTTGGGTCTGTCATTGGCTACAAAGCGACTCTGGAGTAAATTCAAGGTGCTGCGTCTCTCTGATGGGGTTCTGCAGCTTGGAAGGAGCCAGCCACAGGGGAAGAGAGGTGGTAGGTTGTGGTTCCTAGATCTCTCAGAGAAGCTGTGCTGGGGCCCTGCCATGGAGGTGCGGGCTCTGGTCATTTTGGCACCTCAAAAACTCTTTGCTGGCTGAGGAGAGGGTTTTATTGGGGTCAGCACCGGTGGGTTGTTGAAGACTTCTGCTGACGCTGTGATGACACAACGCACAAGGGGCCGCTTGACCACTCCCATGCTCCTCTACAACAGCAGGCATCAGGATGGAGAGGGTAGGGGTGGACATAGTATTGGGTCCGTTCCCCGAGTCAGACAGGGGGAACAAATGTGTGCTATGCGCACTGGATTACTGGAGGCCTATGCTTTACCAGACCAAGAGGCTGAAAGAGTTGCAGATGTGTTGATTGAGGGCATGTTTAGCCGGATTGGAGCACCAGACGTCAACCACAGCAACCGAGACCGAAACAGACTTTTTACTGTCCTCTGTGAGCAGTTAGGCATACAGAAAACATGCACTATGCCATTGCACCCCCAGAGTGATGGTCTAGTAGAACGATTTAATTTAACCATGCAACAACAGCTAGCCATTGTCACTGCAGACCACCAGCGTAACAGGGACAGAGACATCCCTTTTGTTTTAATGGTTTCCCATTCTGCTGTACAGAGCTCCACTAACTGCACACCTGCCTTGGTTATGCTGGTCAGGGAGATCAGGACGCCTGCAGAATTGGCCTTTGGCCGACCACCAGATGCTGTGGATCCACCAGGGCTGGAGTATACTCGGAAGCTGCAGAATCAACTGGAGAAGGCCCATACTTTCGCCAGAGACCAGCTGGAAAAGGCTGGCATGAGGCTGAAACTGAACCATGATGTCAGGAGTAAGGGTAGAGACTTCCAGGCAGGAGAGCTAGTCTGGGGTTATACTCCCTAGAGGAAGAAGGGGGCGCTGTCCCAAACTAGACTGTCATTGGGATGGACCTGGTAGAGTCATTGAGAGGGTGGGGGAGGTGGTGTATAGGGTCCAGATTCCCCCTAGTGGTAGGAAAGTGGTTCTTGATCGGGACAGGTTAGCTCCCTACGGGGGGGGGGGGGGGGGGG
>BJFM01002890.1:6493-19331 GCA_016586285.1 Arothron firmamentum
AACCTCCCCCAGGTCCAGCCCATCACCATTGAATTGTGGTTCAAGTTGATCATTTTTCATTGAATATTCATCACTCCCTACAGACTGGCTGACATCAGGAAAAAACTCCCCTACTTGAACGCACATGATTGTCCAACTGATTAATCGTTAATTGTATAATCTTCGACCTCCACACTATAAATAAATAAGTCTGATTAGCAAATGCAACTAAAGATTAGGATTTATCAAGTGAGTAAAGTGTTTACATTCTTTTCCATCCTTTTAGAATATAATGAAATAATCTGCAATAACGTAGTTTTGCAGTTTATAATTAGTTTATTGAATGTTTCTACATAACAAAACAACAACATTCCAAATAGACAGCACTGATTTTGTGTAGTAAATGTGGCTCCTCTTTCATTCCATCTGCAACATCCATCCTGCTCTTAAAATGCTTAAAAATTTACAGAACATGTGTGAGATGAAAAATAAAATACCTAAAGTATAAACAGCAGGATGACAGTAATGCTAATTTTGACATCTATGATGAAAGTCTTTAGTTCAACCAAATCAGCAACTACATGCTGTGCAGAATTTGACACCGTGTCAGTTATTGCTAAGTATGCAACCAGGGAGCCATCAGGTCCAATCCTCACACTGTTGATGTTTGAACAGATCAGTTCAATCTGTCATTTTCAGTGACAGCAGGAGCAGTGAGTCAATAGCCTTATTAACCTTTTAAATACATACTGGTGTGGTTAAGAAAATGTGTGTGTGTGAGATTGCCAAATACAGATTTTCTCCAAATCTTATACAATTTTGAAAGCAAAGTGTCATCCTAAATATTAATGTTGTGCTTGAAGTGAGTAATTAATAAAGGATATTAACACAGAAGTAGAAATCATTCTAAACATCACTTATTTGAGTATGTTAAAAATATCAATTTATAATCCTAATTTATTTTTATATTCACTGATGACTAAAGATTCCTCAAGGGGAGCAACACTGTGTGTAAAGGCTCTCTGAAAGCATGTCACTAATTAGTGCAGTCAGAAAACCTCAGTTATTAGAAAACCAAACATTGATTATAGAGGAATGAAAATGACACAGAGCTGTTACGTTTTTTTTTCCCCTTCAGTTTCTCATGTGATTTTACAATAATGATCAATTGATTTATTTCCCCCAAGTATTTGTGAAGTTTGAGGGGAGTTAGAATTTGGCCTGGGGCTCATTACATGATACAATGGCTGTTGTTAATGTTTTGTGCTTTTTAGCAGAGGCTTTGACTTGTGAGAAACTATTGAACCAAACTTAATGTTGTCTTATTCATCAAATATGCAGTCAAGAGTGTTATGTTCATCATTTTATACCAATCCAGTTTGATCTTAAAGTGAATGGATTTATGACTAGCATTTGCACAAACCTCTGATCATATTAACATAGAAATTAACTACAGTGCATCATTAACTCTTCCTGTGGTAACTCCACACTAAAGAGCTCCATATATTTCCAAGTACTTTTGATATCCGTATCTGCAAAGCAAATCCAAGGTTACTGGAATCTTAGCTGTTTGCTGCAATGACCTCTCTAATGATCAGTTATTGGGAAACCTGAAACACAGTCTTTTCCAGATAATCAATATTTGCAAATGGCTGCAAAGTTAACCTCTGTTCTTTTAATTTAATGGAGATAACATCTGAGTAAAATGTATCATAAGATAGCCCAGCCCTCAGGAACTCAGTTTGCTTAATTGAAAACTTAATTACAAGTAGGTGTTTTATAAAGTTATTTATAAAGTAAGTTATGTGATATATTATAAAGTAAGTTATATGATTAGTAGTAAAGTAGTAAAGAGAAGAAGGAAAAGCAGTAGTGAGGTTTGTTGTTGCTGTTGTTATTACATTAGTATATTTAGTAGCAGAATAGTAGACAGCAAGGTAATGTGTTGAACCATGAAGTAAACAAACAAACAAAAAACAAACAAACAAAAAAAAACGCGAAAGTTAAATGAAATCAATTGTGGTCCCCCTCACGTACCATAGTCCATAACAGGTGTCCCCGGTTGCCTGGTAACACTCTCAAGCCTGCGGTGCTCCGATGGTAGCTTTGACGGACCGGTAAAAATAGATTTGTTTTCCAAGAATCTTCATTTCTTGATGGGGACTCGTCACTGAAAGTATCGTTAGGTTCAGTTTTTGGACGGAATACTCCAAAAGATTTTGTCCTGAGACCTCTGACTTAAATAATCTCTAAATAAGAAAATAATCAATTATTTCTGCATGGTAGCAAATGCTGCTAACGCGGTGATGACATCGTTTCTAAACATTAGCTCGAAGGCTATTGTTATTAGCTAGTTTTATGTTAATACTTTGTACTTTTTTATTTTGACATGCAATGGGATATATCATGGTATCTAACCAAAGAAAGACGGTTTTTATCTTTTTAAGAATCGCGCAAAAGTTCAAGTAAAAAGTCAAAGGTAGTTAAACTGTGTTTTCTCGAAGACTGGAGTTTTGCTGTTAACCTTCGGGTTAATAGAGGACAAGTCGGCAACTGTGAACGACGAAGGAGCCACACCTACTGCAGCAGGAATAGAACAAATGGTGACCTGACTGAACCACTCACACTGGCAAGATTTAAAGAAACTATACATTTGATTAGAAATTTGATTACTACAGCAAATGTCTTAAAACCTTGACTAGTCTATGGTTACTAATTTTTTAGAATCATTCTTATGTATTCCCCTAACCTGTCCAGTCACCCATCTTTTTAAATTTCAAGCATTTTAAATGTTTTGTCAAAATATCACTGATTATCAATGCCAGCACTGTTTGTAGCACAGGTATCAAAATACATGTGGCTCGACCCGTGATGTGTTTCAGCGACAACAGTTTTCAAGACATCTCAATTTAACTCCACATTTTGGCCCATAGAAGACCACAGCAAGACCACACAATTCGTTATTCATTATGGGATCAAAGGAGATTTGGCATTTGATATTTCAAAGGTCAAAAGGCCAAAGAAGCTTTAATTGAAAGCAATATATTATAATACAACTGTGTTGCATTGTATTACAACTGCTCTCTATATCACTTGTATCAATTAACTTCAACCTCGATCAGCAACAATGAAAAGAAACCAAAAACGCAACAAGGTGAGATAATGACGTTAAATTCTGTGTGCCTCTGCATGAAATGCAAGTGGAGCAAATGCAAAGTGGGTGGTGAGATACTAAATGCAAATATGGTGTAAATAATGTAAATATGCATTGGTGTTTCTCATTATTTTTCAGCTGGGTCAGTTAGAGAGCAGCAATGTGTGCCTAAAGATGTTCTCTGAAGAAAGTCCAGCAGCTAATCAATTATCGTCCCCAGCTTCTCTCTGCCAAGGGCAACTGGAGACTCCATTGGCCACAGCGAATATGGTGAGGACAGTAAATTACCTGTATCTTTTGAAGTCAATGACACTCCACACACACACACACACACACACACACACACACACACACACACACACACATACACACACATCTACATATATACGCACACACTCACCTATGTTGAAAAGGGATTTTCTGTACACTTCTGAGGAAGTGAGGGTGGAATAAATGCATGTGACTGGCACAGATTCAGAATTTCTCTGGATTTTTGTTGTAATTTTTTAAAGTCGCACATTTAAGGTGATTAAGTGCATAGTTTTTTTGTACAGTTCACACTGCTGCCAAGTGATGCATAATATTACAATAATAGAATTTGTTATTCATTACAATATCACACTTTAAATTAGGGTGGACATATTCATCATTACGTTCATCATCATTACATTGATTTTATTCTATATTAACAGTCTTAACTAAGATTTCTTCCTCTTTAGCCCTGTTGCGAGCTCTTATGCTTCTTGGCCTTGTTTAACTTTTGTCCTCTTCCTTCTTTTTCTTCTGAGTGTTGTTCTTCTGTCCTCTTAGTAAAAAAAATTACCTTATAGATTAGCAGACAATTAAAAAAGAACTCAGTCTAATGTTTCCCCTTTCACTGTTTTTTCTTTTAATGTGTAGTTAATGTGGAGATCATGTTACACAGTACGTCAGACAGAGAGAAACAACCCAAATATTTTGGGCATGTCTCTATATGTCTTACTCCTCAGGGTGAAGGACTTTAGCTGAGTTGAGGTTAAAGCAGTTCCAGACAATGGACCGGTGATCACACCTTGTCCTGTAGGTCATCTGCTGGTTATTATTTTGGGGAAAAGAAACACTCAGCAGAAATTCTGGTGTTTATCTCGCTATAAAACTGTTTGAGTAATACAGATAAAAAGGATTAGAATGCTGAAGCTCAGGCTTTTGTTTCACAGCTCTAATGGGATTTAAATTTACATTTAATTTTTATTGGGATAATAAAAAGATAACCCCCCCCCCACCACCACCACCCAAAAACACACTGGATGTATATAATTTAAACTATGACACTGTAAATATCATCTCTCACCATTTTCTGTGTTGTTTTCTCTTTCAGAAAGACTTTGAAGAATCTATCCAGCATTTTCTGGAATCCATTGAAACGGCAAAAGCTGAACCCCGGTGGGTAGGAACTTACACTTGTCGGGGTTCTGAAACTTGAATTGTGTGTCTTAACCGGTTCAGATCGTTAGACTATTTTTTCAAACAGTGGGTTATCCCTGCAGATTCTTGCAAAGTTTTAAAACATTTCCCATTATGAATTTGTAGACTTTTCAAATATGAAATGTTCCTCAAATGTCTAAAAATTGTCAGAGATGTATTAAAGTACAAGCACAAGAATCATTCTTATCAGTTATATACAGTATATGACTTAAGATGAAAAATTAAACATTTTGAGGAGCAGCTTATGTGCCTTCTCACCATATGGCGTTTCTTCCATTATGGTCTTCTTATTTTCTAATGTTTTTAAGTACTGAAAATGTCTGATTGAAATTTACTTTTCCCTCCATTTTTAGTCAAATGGGTGATAGTCACTGTGGGTTCTGATAAATTCAAGCTTTGACAAATGTGGAGGATGAGATATTGTCACAGTTCCATTTCTTGCTTTCAAAGATGTATTTGTAGATAGTAGATGAGCCTCTGGAAGAAAAGAAACACTCCTCTTCACTAATGAACTCATAACCTGTCAATAAAAGGGCTGAATGTGCAATCCCATTAACACCAAAGGGAATACACATCTTATGCATCCAGCCCAGACGATTGCACAGAGCAATCTCTGGTGAATAAATTAGCACTACTCAAACAGCCTGTTCACACAATTTCCTTCAAAACAGCGCTTTGAATCCATAAATTATTATTTAACTTGGACCATCTTACGCAGGGTGCTCTCGTCAGCCTCATTGGATGATACTTAATCCAGGCTCATCTGCAATTCACATGAATGCTCTGAGCAGATGACACTGTGATGAGTTGCACTAAGAGATAAACTGGCTGGAGTGTACTTTTCTAAATAATTCAGCTTCCCTGTTTTGCACATGGTTAATTTCTGACAGATACCACTACAGAGTCTTCAATACTTCAGTGCAGTACTTCCAAGCCGTCCGTCCCTTCTTGCAGCCAGGCAGGTGTCGGCACCTGGTCCCTTCCCTGAGACAGGTGATTCAAAGTCTGGAGGAGGTGGAAGACGACGATCATAGCTGGAGGGCTGAACTCATGATGCAAGTGCAGTTACTTTTCTTTCATTAAAAAAAATGCTCTAATTCTCTTCTGTCTCAACATTTCCCCTGCATCCACAGCTTTTTCTCTCCATAGGTTGCCGGGGATATATTGTAGTCTCTTTTGCCAGCTTTTTAATGACTTTCTCCACAAGACCTTTATGAAAGTGCTGGTTAACCTTCCATACTTGACATTAATGCAAATTGTAGGCAGATTGGGTTCAGGAATACATCACAGTATTAGTATGGAAGAGTAAAGTAATTCTTCAGGGATGAAGTACATGATTTCATGTGCTTCTAATGTATTTATGTGTCATTACAAGAGTTAGGTTTTGCTTCATAGTACCTTTATCATGTAGATATGGATACATCTTGTTAAGTAGTTGAAAATAACAATTTTTATGAGGGTTAGTGAGTTAAGTCAGAGCAGTAGTATCATGGATGAAAATGCAGGTAGCAGCTAGCCTGATGGTGGCTTTGTGGTCAGGAGCACAATTTTAAAAGAATGGGATTTTTACCTGTCAGCCAGTTGGAGTTTTTGAGGATAGGGGTGGTGCTATCGTGTCAGTGGGTTTGATTGAGGAGTCGGGCTGGAAAGTCAAAAGTTCTGTATGTGCTGAACATTTTTGAGAAATCTATCCATATCTACTAAAAGTAAATTTTCCATAAAAATGTGGTTCAAACATAAAATAACTGAAAGTACACACGTGAAAGTACATCAGTTCCTACTAAAGTACAATACTTAAATGAGTGTAATTACAATAGCTCTTTTGTAAACTGCGGTATTATAACCCCTATTCCTGACTATGTTTTGGCATTATGCCACCATAAGTTGCAAAAGAGAGCGTCATTATTAAGTCACAAGAAAAATGTTGTTTCATTTGCTGTTTCTTTGCAGGCACTTGATCACATGTCTCGTGGATTCTGGAGAATTAAATGAGGCTGCAGATTTTGCCAGAGTTACGGAGACATTTATCAAATCACACATTCCACGTCTTTACTCCAGACTCTTTATTTTACTGGTAAATGTATTTACTCAGTTATTACGAACATACTAGATTTGTGGTTATCATTTATTAAAAGTACTTGTACTGGATTTATGACAGGATTCTTTTGTATGTACATTTTTGATAGCATATTTCTACTGAAACATGTTCTTATAACTGAAAATGATTTTTTCCAACCCTGTGAAAGATTAAAAGAGGAGGTTGTAGTGTAGCTTTTAATTGATACTTCTTGTCTGCAATTACAGGTGCGTCACAAGCTGACAGAATCGGACATCCTCATTGAACTAAGCAGTCAGTGCACGGAATTATCTGTAATTTACAAAATACAGAAATTTAAAGAGTAAGCAGAGTTTCAGGTTGTTTTTTTTTTTTTTTACTGTGGTTAAATTCAGAATTTCTGAACATTAGAATTGTTGGAATTATTTGATTTGTTGCAAATATCATTCTCATAGTCTGATAACTTTATAGTTGTGATAGAAGCCTCTGATCTGTTTTGATTTCTGTCTTGACATTGTGCTTCAAAGAGGGCTTTTCATCCACTGACAGCATGGTTGCTGTGAATGAATAATATTTACTTCTGTCAGTTTTGACATAATTGAGGTTACAGCAAAACAGAATTGTCTATCTATCTATCTATCTATCTATCTATCTATCTATCTATCTATCTATCTATCTATCTATCTATCTATCTATCTATCTATCTATCTATCTATCTATCTATCTATATGGATATATAAATGACCTCCCCTATTAGCAGAGCTAATAATATATTTTAGTCTTATTATAGAAAAAAGGGTACATATTTAGAAAAAAATATGTATATACAAACCCTTTTTGAAAAAAAGGAAAAAGACCTGCAGTAGTGAAGCTTCTTGGTTTTGGTACTGTACAGAACTGTTAGCGTACCATTGCTGTAAACAGAGCAGCGCTATGGCTGCTGCAGTAGCTCACTCTCCACTTACCCCTTTCTCCAGGCATGTACTTTACATGTCAGAGCTCCTTATGGTTACTCAGCTATAAATGTTGACAGCATGTCAGTGTGCCTTGGTCATCATCGCCATCTTATATAGATTATATAGCCCAGGGTTTGTGTGCAGTTTCTATAAGTATGTTGAATGCAAATAAAGATCACGGATACTATAAACAGGCTTTTTCATGTTTTTGTAGCAGGTTGGAAGAAGGGAGTGAAAATGACTCAAAGCAGGAGCTTGAGCAGATTTTCCATCTACTAATGGGATGTTCCAAAGTCTCTCGTATGCATTTGAGCTCCAGCCCGGCACCCATGCAATTAGCTGACAGGTCTGTGGCCTAAAATGTCCTAAACAAATCTCTTACTAAAACATTTATTTCTCTGTGTTCTATTTTTAAACATCCCGCAACTGTAAAACCACATTTAGTTGCCCAGGGCAGCACACGACTCAGATTACTGTACTGACGTGTTGGGAGCTGTATAAATTATGTTTTATCTGGGATTTGCAGAGTTGCCTTCCTCTTGGAGTTGGCTCTGCTGGCGTTGCACGTGAAGCATCAGCAAGTAGCTGCCAGCTGTTTGAAGGAGCTCAAGTCAGTGGGAGAAGCTGTGAGTTCTTAATTTTCTCTTCATCCTTAAGCAGTATCATGTAACAGGACAGATTTATGAAATTTGACATATTCTTTGAAATTAACATAGAAAAAAAAGAAGAAAATCATAACCAGTTTGTGCTAAAGAGCAAAATTTATTTCGTACCTTCTCAAGTTTAGTTATGTGTTTATTTATTTAATTTTTCAAAATGTATCCCTTCCATCAGAATACTCACTCATGATGTGGGTTTGATCTTTTTAGAGTGTTGGACAACGTATCATAATGGAATGTGTCAACTCTGAAATCAACCTCCTGAAGAGAGCTACGATGATGAATGTCTATTCCAGAGCCAGTGTCGAGGTGCTCACTTATCATCCTGAGCGAACAGCAATGTGTCTTTCTTTTTTCTTTTTTTTCATGTGAATCAGTACAGGTTGTTTTTACATGCCAATAATACTTTGATTGCAAAAGCACAACTCTCCTGTCTGCAGAATGATCCAGGAAAAGGTGGGGGGGGAAACCTCCTAGGGGCACTTTGCAAGGCACAAACACTTCAGTCAGTATTGTTAACGTATGGTTGCTAATAGTCTGAAAACAGTGTTTTAGGCATTGGATACGAATAACATTCTGCAAGAAAGCATTTTTTTCTCACATAAAAACTTTCTCAAATTGGAGGTTTTGCCCTTCAGCCCTCAACTTGATGAAAAAAGGTGGGAGTTCTTTTAAATCTATTTAGACACAAAAGGGAATGATTTGCAAGGTGATTTTTGGTGCATGTTTGGTGAAGTTTGGGTCTATATTACATACTGAAGACACCGAATTCCAAAAATCTGTTCTGTATCTGACACATTAAAACTCATATAACCTCAAAAAAAGATATACTCTTGATAGTATCAGATATGTAATGTAATTTAATTTAAGCATACTGATAAAATTATATGCAGTAAATGCTATTGCTTGCACTGCTGAGAGAGAGTTTTAATTTTTTTTTTTCTTCTTTTTTTTTTGCACTGCAGGCACGCTTAAAGGAGATAACCAAGCTGGACCAGTGGCTGCAGTCAGCAGTGAGGGAGGGTGACCCTCAGGCCATGCAAGCCGTGTGTGCAACCCAGTGGAGTTTCTGTTTGCCCCTTTTGCAGCCTAAATTCAGGAAATACATTAGGACTCCCCTGCTTAATGTTGCTGAAGTGCTGGAAGAGATGCCAAGGTGTAAAAGCAGTATTCAAGTCTGTATGTGTGTATGATCTTGAAGACAGGGACATGTTTGAATTTTACTTTCAAGCATATGTTTATTTTGACTTTAGGATTTGACCCAGATTTACATCCCTCTGCAATACGTGTATTGTAATGTATTAAGTCTTGGTGTGCTATTTTAACACAGTATGTTTGTGGAGATGCGCTGTCAGCTCCACTTAGAGCTGGCAGCGATTGAAGAGGAGAAGGGGCGCCTTGAAGCTTCCCTGACTCACCTACAGAAAGCCCTGCTGCTGGATAATGGGACACAGCGAGAACGTCTATCGTCAGCTGTCCATCTCCTACAGCTCAGAGCGACCCCCGACCAAATGCCCTCCCGACATGAGGATAAAGCTGCTAAGCTTATGCAGAAGGTTTCAGTCGCAGTCTAGAGCACAACATTTGAAAACACAGCAGCAAATATTTGACGCAAACCATTTAAATTGCTTAAAAATTTATAAAGAGAGGAAGCTATCCACCTAGACTCAGCACGGGTTTAGCATACTGGAGATAATTTACGAGTGCTGAGTGTCCACCTGCCTAAACCTGACCCTGTATCCCATCTGTCTTTCTCAGGTTAGAGACTTGCATCCCCAGGATAAGACGGACATACGTCCCACCCTGGTTTCTGCAGGTCTTCTTTTGGCGCCTGATGAATTCCAGATGGTGCTGGATGCAGACGACATCTCTGAAAGTACTAATTTCCCATAGTCACTTTCTACTACCTAATAACACTTTTACAGTTTTTTTAAGGGATATATACCTACAAAACTGGGATTTGTGTATTACAAATTAGAAGTTTTAATCTCCATGGCAGTCCGTTTTTCTTTTCAGTTTTCTTTTATGCACATAAACTTTGTGGATAACGACAAAATATCACAAGTCTTTAGCTATTTTGTTTGTATGCTGTGATTATAACTTAAAAACCTTCATTTAAAAATACAAATAACAAAGCAATCTAAAAATCATTGGGACTATAAAAAAAATCCTGTTTTCCTTCCCCTCTCCTTGTACACATCCTATTTAGTTTCTGATGATATTGATGTAGATTATAAAGTTGGATGTTATTTAAACACTTTCTAGGATGTAATAAGTTTTGGAGCAGATTAGCAATGCCATATAAATTACAATGATGCCGTACCCCCGGTAGGAAGGGTATCTTAATAACAGATGAATGTTTCGTTTGTCCAAACCTACATGTAGTTATTGTCATTGAAAGTGAAAAAAACAAAAACACTATAAGAGATGATACTTAGAGCAGAATCAACAATCAGAACAGAGACTGTTTTTCAGGAGTGTGTAACTTCATCACTTGGGTCCCAACAGTCTGTTCATTTCCTCTGTGGCTCACTGCAAAGACTCATCGACCATGTGCAGTGAAACATGGAGCCGCAGGGATTGAACTCAAGTACGGTTTCATTTCAGGCTGCTTGGTACCCAGCACCAAATGAACGATCAGAACCCCTAATGACCCAGAGAAGAACTCCTGACAGCTAATCAAAATGGGTTAAGGGCTTTGGTCCCAAGTGACAGCACTTTTCTTTGTCTATAAACTTCAAGAATGCCCTTGAACTTAACATCTCACTTAACATTTCAGCTTTAAAGAAAGATACTGCCAAAACAGGGATTTCAGTAGAACAGAGGACTAATTAAATGCACAATGTCTTGTTGCCAAAATCTTTGGTTGTTCCACTCCTGCTCATTGTTGTGTTTGGAGAATAGACTTCCTATATACAAGACATGTATCTTGTTCCTTGGACAAATAACACATTGCATCAAGCTAGACTTGAATTGATTTGTATTTATTATCTTACATGTGATGATGGATTGTAAAAAGGTTTGTATTTGGGGAACAACAGCATGGGGTTTTGGGTTCATTTTGCAACAGTGATGGCATGTTGTACGTGATTTACCTGTTAAAGAGCTTTTATTGTTAGAAATGGGTCATTTTCTCTTTTTAACCCTGGTTAAACCCTGGTTCTGATGGAGGTAGCATAAAAAGGATTGTTATGTAACTGCCCCACCAATGTATGTATTAGTCCTCATTTTTTATGTTCCTTGAATTATACACAGTTATTAAGGCTTATAAATGTGCAGAACTGCTAGAATTCCACTCATATGCAGTTGTAGCTGCAAAGCTGTGCTGATATATTATTCAGAGAAAAGTATTTGCCAGGAGAAGGAATAAATCACAATGTGTCATTCAGTATTGTGTGCTTCCTGTAGGCTGTGCTGGGTCTGAGCCTGCAGCTCAGCTCTGTGAAAAGGCTAAGCATCACTCTGCATCTGTATGTAAGGTGGATGGACACTTGGCCAGACAAGGAGATGATCCCGACAGCACAGAGAGGTATACACTCCACGGGTGTGTTGTTCCCTTAATAATTTGGATGTCCAATACAGATATAAAGGCTGGTTGCTGCTGACCTCTTCTATTTCCAGGGTTTTTTTAAGGAAATCTCTTTCATATATGATGGCAGAGCAAGAAGTAATACCTGAGTAGTGTATTTGCAAATGTAAATGGCCCTGCAAACACACTACCAGTACTTAAGAGCATGTTATTGTGCTGCTGTGTGTTTGCTCTGAACTGAAAGACTCATGCCACTGTTCATTTGGTGGCTGTTTCAGGGTGAGGTTGTGGGCAACGCTCGTGAAGACAGCTGCAAAACATGAAGTTTGGGACGTGTGCAGAGCTGCGTGTCGTTTCTGTTTGCTGTATGATGATGGGAGATGGACCATTACGAAGACTGACAGTAAGATGATCAACCATGCACAGACAGATTGGCAAATAACCCAGAGTTAAAGGGTGGATCCAGACGAGACAGGTTAAGGTCAATATTTAATTGCATAATTGAATTTGAATGCAGCTTTACAACTGAAGAAAAGACAAGATTTGGTGCCATCACTGTAACGTAAGAGTTAAGTATAAAACACCTTTCGAACTGTCTCATAAAGAAGGCATGAAATGAGAAATAACTATTTTATGATTTGATTCTGTAATATCAACACTGTTAACCTCCTACACTGTATTTCTACCACTTAAATAGGCTCCACCACCTATTTGTCCTTGATTAGGTATATGTGGGGATTTAAAGGGGAAAATGACAAATTATCATACATCAATGAGTTTAAACTTGCATATAATGTGTCACCCCCGCCTTGTAATTTTGTCCTCAAATAAGCATAAATTAGAGCACAACTAATTAAAATGGCACCGATAGCAATAGTAATATTTAAAGAGCAATTTTATAAAACATAACACTGGTTTTAGATTCAACATCTCTTTGTTATAAATTATTTGTAGTTCATTAAACAACAGCTTTCTTGGAATTCTAAAAGGATTTTTCCGGTCATGTACAATTTGATATATACTAAAAGATCTGAAAAAAAA
>BJFM01002890.1:19379-52262 GCA_016586285.1 Arothron firmamentum
GACTTTTAGCTGAAATCCACTTTATCAATGCTGAGGTGTGTAAACACGTCTCTGAGGACACATCCACACATTTTTTATTTAATCTCCTTTTTATGGTGCAAATTAATCCAGCTATACTAAAGTCTTTGAATTTAGATTCATTTTCAGCTTTTAGCCTTTAATAAATGAAAAAACTTTCAGGAAAAATACTTTAAAGAGAGAAACTTATTTTGGAAATAATGCTTTTCTGCTCCCAAATGCTGCTTCAGCACAGAACTGAGCGTTAAATAGTTAATATGATTAACACTCAGAGTAGATGAGCAATTTCAGATGATTTTTTGTTTAAGCTACTTATTCTTTCCCATTATTATTGGTGTTGGAGGAGGCATTGATGTCTCCTCCTGAAAACCTCATGTCTGTCTCCGAGTTTTTGAACTCTAATAGGCAGAAGGCAGTGGAATTTTCACATACAGCATGTTTATAGATATCATAAACATAATAAGGCTCTGTAGTGTATTTGGCTTCCATGCGTATGTATGGACTCCTCCCTTTAGAAACTTCATTTCGATGATGAGATGATGAAACCAGTCAGTAGTCCAGTAATGCTGGATAACACTGTAGGCAGCATTCTCCACAGCATCTCCAGACTCTGTCGCATTTGTCACATGTGCTCAGCGTGAACCTGCTCTTGTCTGAGAAGAACAGTGCCACAAGCAAATCTGGCAAATGCCAGTCAGGCTGCGTAGTCCAGGGCATGAAACCTGTACATGTGTGCCCTCCTGGAGGTCATTTTGCAGGGCTTAGGCCTCCTGTTCCAAGAGAGCAGATAGCAGTCCTGCAGCCCTCTAAACATCTCCTGGTGTACTCGCCTGTCTTCTGGACTCTGCTCCACAGTCTTGACACTATGCTGGAAGACACAACAAACCCTCCAGCCACAGTGCATATAGATGGGCCATGATGGAGGTGTTACATTACCCGTGCAACGTCTGTGGGCTACAGATGCTGCTACATCATGCTACCTAGTGATGAGAGTACTGGAAAAGAGAATTGTTCAGAAAGCATGACAAGAGAGAAATGTCTGCTTGCACTACCTGCAAAACCCTTCTTCACTGCAGTTGCTAGCTACTTGCGTTCCTTTCTGTTTGTGGCCCATTATCACAACAGCAGGTGTGATGATCTACAGTCATAATTACTTACTAACTAGACAGATCATATATGAAAAAGGCGGTTTGCATGGACGTTTACTATCGTGACTATGATTTCTAATTATTTATTTATGGTCTGATCATGGACTAGCTGGCTGGCAACGCTCGTGACCAGTGTTAAGTAACCAGTAGCATACACAATTCCAAAACATTGTGGGCCAATGTAACACAAGAGTGATGTGACAGCACTTTTAAATGTTGGCTTGTAGTTTGCAATTTGCAGTCAAGATATTAATTTATAATGGTTAAAATAAGGGGAAAAAAACAACTCTTGCAATAATCTGGGTTAGATAAAATAAAACATACAATAATAATTTAATTTAGTGGAAATGTGTATTGCAAACTTAATTAGTCATTTTATTATAAATGTAAAGAAAGTAAAACCCTGGCATTATCTGATGTGTCAACACTATTCTTATTCAGGCCACCATCCAAAAACTGCTTTCAGAAGGGGTGTACCTTAATGGTCCAGCTGTCCCTCCTGTGGTCGTGTCTAAAGAGGATCCACTGTGGATTGTTTATAGGTAAAAACACAATACGTGTGTATGGTGTCGTAAAACCCAAATTGTACTGTTTCTATTTTTCCATCTTCTTTTATTCTATTAAATATATATATATATATATATATGGATATTTAGAATACCAAAATAACTTGACCTAGAAGAAGATACATTTTAGAAGTATCTGAAAATGTTTCATTTTTTACCTTCATTTTTTTTTACTGTGGAAAAAGGATAAAAATAATATACTTTTAAAATCAAACCTGTTTGACACTGTTTCACATTTAGTGTGGAAACCAAACAACCATTATCTTTACACCATCTCATTTTTTTCTCTCTCTCTCTTTTGCTCTCTTTCTCCCTCCCTCCCTCTCTCTCTCTCTCCCTTTCTCTCTTTCTGTCTCTCACTTTCACTCTCACCCAGAGGCTGGATTCAGGGGTTGTCCACTTACGCCACCTCCAGCCTGTTGCGAGCAGCTAAACTGGGAACAGAAATCAAGGAATCATGGGTTGTGGAAAATGTGGCTACTCACCTTTGGAACTACAGCACCCAGCTGTTGGCAGCTGGGCAGTATGAACAGCTTCTTCCTGCTTTTCAGACTGTGGTGGAGCTCCTGCTAAAGACAGACAATAATGGGTATGTTTAGCCATTTAAGAGACAAGTTCTATCAGGTTTGACTGTTACTACAGTTTATATGATGCTCAGTTTGCTAAGTAGAGTTTAGAGCATCCCTCATCCATGGGCAGACTTATCCACTTAGGTGGATAACTGCACTTAGACAATTCATTTTGTGTCATTAATTTCTACCATGAAAGAATAAACATATACTGAGAAATTGGGGTCCTTCCAGCCCAACTTGGTCTTTATTTTCCTGTTCCAGATGGAAAAAAATGCTAAAGTCTTGGTTCATCTCCTTCTCAGAGATCCTGTTCTGTTGGTGCTGCTGTATGATGCTGTGGCACGAGGGATAATTCAGCCTCTGACTGGACTAGATCACACCGAACCAGGCCTGCCAGCAGATGAGGGCAAAAAACGGGCCAAAAAGGAAACATCAAAGATGCCCAGAGTTCTCACTTCTTTAGAGCCTGCTGCTGGGCAGCGTGTCCTTAAGGCGCTAAAGGTATGCCAGTCCCAAGAGAATTGTCTATGTATTATGTTTACTCATTAAGGAAAGTGGTCAAACAATTAAAAAACAAAAACAAAAACAATTTTAGGCCCTTCAGGTTGTGAAAAGAAGATTGTGTGAGTCCTGTGGCTAACTGGCATCCTGTGAAGACTGTTGTATTGTCCCTCGTGCAGTGGCTGCTGCAATAGTCTTTAGCAACACTGCAACCCTAATTATTATAGTTATACAAGATGGTTGATAAAACATGAATACATTTATGCATTCAGCTTCCAAACTCTCAGACACCAAAGTTTACACAAAAATCATTTCCCTGTAGTTGTGAATTGCTCTTATGAGTTTAATATAATTTGAGGGAAAAAAAGCTACACATTAATTCTTGAGATTTAGGAGAATTAAATGCAAATCTAAGTGGTTATTTTAATTAACAGATCAAATCAACCACTATAAATTATATGACGGACCACACTACAAGGTACTTGTGCTGTAAAATATATAATTATCACCAAAGCATTTACAGTAATGGAACCATTTATTCTATTCGACCCATAGTCTTTTTATTTGTAGTTGTTAAGGAGCATGCTGTGTTTAGGACTCAAGTGCAGGTACGAGGCTGCTCAAAAACAAAACAACCCTTTTATTGTGAGTACAGAAGGGGAAACAGAGGGTGCTCCAAGTGGAGGAAAAAAACCAACAATCCAAACTCAAAAAAAATCTAAATCTTCACAGGGAAGCTCCAGTGTGAGGTGTCCAAAAACCAGAGCTCAGACTTTTCCAGGGAACGTGGCGACCTAGGAACCAGGGAAGAAACTCTCATCAGTAACTAATTCTCAAACTCAGGAATCTCTTAGTCTAAGCACAGGTCTGGTACCACTCTGCAGGGGGGGGGGGGACGATCCAATGCTGGTGCTCAGGTGCAGCTGTCTCATATACGCCTCTGATTGGAACGGGCCACGGGTGTGACCCGTCACCTGCGAAGACCCAGGGTGAACCTGTGGCTCATTCCAATCAGAGGCGTATATGAGGCACAGGTGCGCCCCGCCACCAGCGTTGACCCAGGCTGCCACCTTCCCTAGTGGACAAAACCAAGAACACAAGAAAACGTCAGAAACCCCAAATGTGCAGAAACCCTGACAATAGTAGATGAAATTGCAACATTAAATACAATTGAGAGAAACTGCTTTTACATGTGCATTTTGTATTCTTTAAATCACAACTGAAATGTTAGTGCCTTTGCCTGTTAAAAACTTTTCGAGGATGGTAGATTGTTTTGGTTGGTGAGCAATAAAGGTGAAGGCTTGAAATCATTAAAAACCTTTCCTTTTAGCTTATTTTTCATTAACTTTGTCTTCTAATGGATCCAACCTGAAATGCATTCAAGTCTTTAGACATGTCAATATTTAATATTCAATAGGTTAATGTATTGTTTGAACAGAAAAGATGCTAATTCAGTGAAAAATCCATACTCTATATAGTGGGAGATACACCTGCATCCATATGCCACTTTAATCTGACGTGTGCGTCATGTTGATGCAAAATAATAACATCTTAAGAAAAAGGAACCAGTGTCACAATGCATTTTTTTTTTTTTTTCATTTATTATTTGACACCTAGTACTAATGTATCAATGCATGTGCATAGTGTATATGCGTGCACATTCAGGTAACATGAATAATATGTCCACTTATGTCTGGCTTCCATGTCCCACTTATGATTAACAATTAAACCATATTTCCTAATGTTATTTGATCACAACCTCCATCTTCTCCTTTTTTTCAGCACAGACTCCACATGAAAGGCTCTTTATCAGAGAATTATTCAATTTCATGTTTGAGACTATTAGGAGGGTTGTATTTACTTGGCTTTTTATAGACTGAAATATGGTATATAGTATAATGTTGTGTTTTTTTTAATTTAGTGATTATGTGAACTCACCAATCTGAAGGCTGGCAGAAGCCCTGCAGCTACTAAAGATCTATGGTGTGCCCAGTATTATAAAGCATGACTTTCAATTAAGGCTTTGATTCACATTAGCATTTTTAATATAACTTCAGATTAATCTGAGCCCTGACTGTTTTAATGTCATGTTCCACTTATTAAGCTTAGTTGCAATTACAAGTTGATTTTCTTTTTTATACTCCTTTCTAGCTGTGTGAGCAGGCACTTTGTGTATCCAGCTGCAGCGTTCCAGGGAAGACCATCCCCATTGCAGTACAGAAAAAGTTAGTGGCCACATGGGTTCAAGTCAAGCAGCTCTTGCAGCAGCAGATTGGATCACAGCTGGACGCTGTCGATAAGGTAACTTTCTTTTCAGTTTACGGTGGGGTCACTATTTTCCATTATAATTGGGTACCAGCTGGACGTGGGTGGGTCCTAAACTCAAGTGACATCATTTGGTCTCCTATCCAGCTCGATCCAGAAGGTTTATAATCCAAAGAGCATGTTCTAAAAGGGATGACATGTTCAGTCGAGTTGTCCCGAGTACATTCTAGAGGAAATGCACCATTAAAGCAATGCAACAAAACAAAAAAAGAAAGCTAGATACACCCAGCAAGGGGAATTGTTATCTTTCTATATGCTTATATACAAGTCTGGACATGTCCAGGAAGTTTCTCATTTATCCATGCCACATCTCATCGGCTGTCAAAAGGATCATCAGCTAGACAAAGGCCTGTAGAATTCTCTGTAAACTGCTCAGAGAAAAATAGTGCGGCAAGATTCTTGGAGTCAGAAACCACTAAATGTCAGTAGTCTCCGATAGGTGTATAAAAAGGCTGCTTTCATTTTAGAACCTAAACTGCGTGATGTGATTTTGCAGGTAGAATTTAATGATTTTGTTAGTGACAGCCAGTGACTGACCTCTTAAAACACCCAGTTCCGTTCAGTTTATTTAGTTTATTTTATGTAGCGCCTTTTACAATAAAATTGTCTGTAGGCTCAGCAGCAAGGAAAAACTCCCTTTTAACAGGAAGAAACCATGCTTACCAGGCTTACAAGGAGGAACCATCCTGCTGCAAGCTGGCTGGGTAAACGAGAAGAAGAGGGAGACAGGACAGAGAGAATAAAATAGAGATAGAGAAACAAATATACAAAAAACCCACATGCATTCTGTTTGTCTCATTGGCAATTTCCTGAGAGGCATGCTTTATTCGTGGGCTGATTTATGTCAAATACCAAAATGACATCTTCTAAAATGAATAATAATAAGTCAGGTTCAGCCCACCAGAACAGTGTTTCTGAATCCTGACCAGGGACTCTGCTGGAGGGTTTTGTGGTGGGACCAGAGCATTTTATGAATTGTGTGAATTTTTGTTCAGCCCCTTTGCAAATGATGTTTCATTTGAAATTTAAGATTAAAAAAAAAAAAAAAAAAAAAATGTATTTACTGCCCAAAATCACAAACATTGTTTGCCTCAGATGGCTTTGCCCCCTGTCCTCAGACCAGGGTGATCAAGGTCCAGGAGGTAAAAGCATTTTCTCCCCGGTAGAGCAGAACCTGCCTGGCCTGTAGCCCTCAAGCACCGGGTCTGGACACTCTTGTCTTAAGCCCTCGAACTGGGTCAGGAAAAACTTAAAAACGCTTTTTGGGGGAAAAAAAAAGAAGAAACCTGAAGTAGGGCCACAGATGAGGGATCCCTCTGCCTGGGATGGATAGGTGTGCAATAGGTGCCACATATACAGCACAGAGAACATCAACATTAGCAGTATATCTGTGTTCATTATAATTGGACATTGGTGTTAGTGGTATTAACAGCTTGGAATCTGCTACTCTGATCAGTTGTGGATGTTCTAGTTCTAGTTTTTCTTTATCACCAAGCATCTGTGCAGTATTTGGAGCACATTAAATAAAGAAGGCATTATACAGGCATATGTATAATGTATAATAAATAACCTTACAGCGATAAATGCATGCTGTATGTTTTCTATAATTACACTTAAGGGCTCTGCAGATCTAAAGCAGATAAAAGTGCTTGTTGTCTTAATGCAGTGTGAAAATGAAGCTGTGTTGGTGATGATGCGTGTGCTGGTTGGAGTGGAGATGCACCAGTGCAACAGGAACCTAAGGTTTATGGAGTTTTCCGTCCCCAGTCTCTCTGTGGTATGTACTGCTTTCTGATTACTCCTACTGCGGTCACCTATTGCAAAAGCAGACAGCCCGTCTGTGTTGAAAACCCATTTATGTGACACCAACACTATCAAACACTGTAGCTGATCGAATTTGAATTATTCAATTAATACTTTTTGTTTATTTCCAAATTTATGTAACAAATGTCCACATTCTGACGATAAGATGGGCGTCCAGAATTAAGATTAAAGTTTATATTTTCTTTTTATTAGTATTTGATGAAAATAATATAAGGTCTCAGATCAGAGACATTTGGTTGTGTTATATAATTGTATAATTCTGATATTTAGGAATATTTTAATCAGATTAATCATCCTACTGTGATTCTTTCATTTTGACTGTCCCAATATTAGCACATTTACTCAAGACTTAATTACGTAAATATTTCTAGAAGACATCTATGCCTTTTTCACTTTATTATTCATCTGGATGATTTTCTACCATTTTCCCAGAATTATTATCTGTACAAAACATCTTGCCAGGATCTGTCTTTGGTTATTAAAATTTCATTGGCGTGACTGGTGCTATGAAGAATATCTCTACTAAGGCTCTTTTATGTCTTATTTAACTCACTTTTCTCTCTCTCTCTTCTTCTAATCACTCCCTTCCCCTCTCATCTTTTCCACTTTTGCCAACCTTTGATCTTCTGCATACCTCTTCTGTCTTCCCCGCTCTCGAATCATGTCTTAATTTCTGCCGGGGCTTTTCCATTCTCTGTGTCCTTCCTTCCCCTCTTCTCTGCCTACCTGAAGCTGGTGAATATGACATCTGAGTGCAGCTGGTCAGATGCCCTGGTAGAGCTGCAGGTGTGGTGCCAGCTGGCAACCTTCTGTTATGAAGCTGAAGAACACAGCCTGCTGCTACAGAGCATAGAGAATGCACTGATGCTGGAGGAAGCAGCAGCAACGAGCCTCATCAAAACACCCTTTGTTTTGTAAGTTTAGCTCAACAGATGATTTAATATTGAAATATGCCGCATGATATTTCATGGATGATGGAAGACTTTCTACTAGGCTGTTTACTTTCATATTTGAGTTAATTTACTGGCTGGCTTTGCTGACTTGTGTTCCCACTGTAGGTATGGCCTGACTGCAGTGAGTGAGCTGCTGAGCACTGTGATGTCTCTGAAGGGTTTGATGTTACTCCACATGTCCAATGGAGATTTACAAGCCTACAAAGATGCCATGAAGGAGTTTCTGTCCAGCGTTAGGTGATGATTATAGGACACATATTCATCACTCGCCTGTGGAAAAACAAACTCTTTTCCTAATCTGCTCAAATGTTTTGTAATTTTTGTATCTTCTCTCATTTCATAGTTATGCAGAAAAGGCTGAGATTCCATCCCTGTGTGTCACAGCTGCTACTCACTTCTGGAACACTTGTCTACCTTTCATACACATTCCAGAAGAACGACATCAGCTCCAAGAGCCCCTGGAGAAGATCCTGCTTGCTCTCGTTCAAACCAGGACCAAACACGTAAATGTATAATTACCTCCACAGTATAATTTAAACATTCAATGTAGTCTAAAGAACATGGTCTTTTTTCAAAGATGAGTTAAAAGGAAACAAGAGATAATATATTAATTAATATATTCTACAAAGTTCTTCTCTTTTTATTGGCTGAATTCTGCATTTTGCCTCAAAATAGGTTCTAATAAAAATTAATATACATACATATACATACATACATACATACATACATACACACACACACACACACACACACACATACATACATACATACATACATACATACATACATACATACATACATACATACATACATACATACATACATACATACATACATACATACATACATACATACATTTTCTCTACTATACGATATATAATAATTGAGCTTTGCAGACACTGGATTAACAGTAACAGCCTTGGGGTCAGACACAGGGAAAGGTTGGGAGCACTTAATCTTTCATTATAGATAGTGAGCTGCTCTGTGAGCCACATACAGCACCAGTAACACTCATGTCACCATTTTTACAGACACATTATACTAACTTGACGTGAAATTGGAGTGTTAATATTTGTACTTTGTCTATCCAAAATAGAGCACGCGGAAGGGCTTATTTTCTTTAAAAGCAGTGTCTTATGGGTGTCCCTCAGATGATGCAATGGGTGAGTGATTCATGGAAATCAGTCATGTGTACAGTTTTTCTTTAAGAGTCTCTTTTGTGGTGACGGAAATGGATTCCTCTTTGATTTTACTTCTTGTTGAAATGACATTTGCATTTCAAAGTGTTTCCAGTTCAATACATGTTGCGTAAAATGAACACAGAGACAAACTATGCTTGATTTCAGAACAGCAATATGCCATATTTTATTGCAAATTGCAAAAAGAAAACACATAAAAGCAAGAACTGTCTATTGAATAATATCTAGATGCATTTTGACACTAGCTACATTTTCAAATACAAAATACAATCTCATAAAATTCAAATAGCAGGTAGGAGATGCCAAAATAAAAACTGGCTAATGACAGCTATGGTGGTATGTGGCTGTAAATGGCATTAATGCTAAACAAAATATACATATTTTGAGCCAATATATTCTCTGAAGAGTGCTTGGTTTACAAAGTTCTGATGTCTCACGTGTTTTCATTTCCATAAGTAATGTGGATATTTTGCTATCACATTGCTATTTTGTGATTTGACAGGAGGTCTTTTACATTATTTTAATATGTTGTGACCAATTATATGCCAAATGTATTATTTATTATGTAAAATAACAGATTAGGGCATAAGTTTCTCTTTTTGCATCTTTATCAGCAGACCAACAGAACCTAACTCTTAGAGCAGCAATCTACATTGTTCTGCTCCATAATTGTATTGATAATACAGACTGGAAAGGTGCTCTTGAGCTCCTGGACAAGGCCATTAGAGACACACCATGCAGCAGACAACAGTTGTGAGTAAATTTTGCACACAGCAAAGCTTTATTGTTAACCAATGGTTTACAAAAGATATTTTCTGTATATTTTTCTTTTTTTACAGTGTTCTGCAGGGACACAGAATCTTGGTAAAAGCTCGGCATGGGGAAAACATAATAAATGACATGCGAAAGGTGCAGAAAGAAGGAGGAACTAACTGTTCATCATTGTGGCGTCAGGCGGCGCTTTGTGCTGTAAACGTAACCCAGCAACTTGCATACTATAAAAACTGCATCACCTCTTTCAAGGTATTACACTCTGTTCTGATTCTATTATACATCTTAAACCAAACATGACTCATCCTCTCATCCATGTCAAGGGAAGGTATCAGGATCCGTCATGACTTAGAAAATCAAATTACAGGCTCGTGTAGTTCCTGTGGTATCTTTTTTTTCATACAAATTATTTTAAGTCGCTCTACCGCCATCACGTGGATGTTGTCCGTCATTACAACATTTCTTACAAAGGCTCTGACTGATTTCCCACTGTGCGCATTTGAGGAGATAACCTTTAAATGAATTACTTTGCCTGTAATCAATTCAGTTTAACCGAATTATAACTTTTGTCTCTATTTGTAAACAGAGTGCAGAGACTGAATGGGAGAAGGTGAATGTTCTTTTAGACTTTGGAGAGTGGTTGTACCAGCGGAATTTTTCCAAAGATGATGGTCAGCAGCAGGTTCACTTGGCCATAGACATCCTGCTACAAACGGAAAATGACACGACTGGTGGAGCAGGTATTACTTGCTTCTTCAGATTAATATTCTTAATAGTAATAATAACGATTACAGTATTATTATCATGACTAATAATATTTATCTATATAACTACATGACATATAGAAGAGATGCAAAAAGATCTTGATTTTTCCCTTTGTTAATGGTACACTGCTATGATATGAACTTATTGTACCCATATTTACAAAACAGATTGAACTGTCCATAGCTACATTTTACAATAAGTGAGTCATTCATTTTATCAAAAGGTCTCTGTTTGGTAACAGTGATGAAAAAAAAAATCTCTGTCAGTGAATTAGATAGTTCCAGTAAGGCTTTTTCATTCACATATGAAAACCCTTGTTTCTAGATGACAATTCCAAACCTAAGGATTTGGGCTCGTTGAAATGTAAGTCCTTGGATGGCTTCCAGGATTTGTTATTTCCACAAAGTTTGGCTCATCTGAAGGATGTGCGATGCCTTGACAGCCTAGTGCGAGCACATGTGCTGCTTGCTGTCATGGCTGAGAGGACGTCACCTGAGCATCAGCTGAACCTGCTCAGAGCTTTCACCTTCGTGCTTCAAATATGGCAGGTACTGCCACCCTGCTTTAGCATAAGAATCAACACTTTTGGCATTGTTTATACCAAAGTCATTTTTGATTGAATGTAGAAAATACAGTTTTGCCTAAATGTGTGTCCCTCCAGGTTTCCATGGTAACACCTCAGATTTCCTCAGAGATGAAAAAACCAAAGGCGCCCCCCTCAGATAGATCTATAACAGGCAAAGGCAAAAATGTGAAAGATGTAAGACTTCTGCCTGAACTTGTTAATGTTCTTCTGTGGTAACATTCTGTGAATGTGACCTGCATGGGAGAACGATTCTGGAAAACATTTAATTTACTGTTAGCTCAGAATAGTATCTTTCAACAGATAATTTCTTTAGTTGTTCTCATCACAACAGGCTCCAATCATTCAATGTAGATAGTATGTAAAAAATTAAAAGGCAAAATTACCTATTTTTTTTCCAATGTGAAGTAAAATTTAACTTTTATGGAGGCTGTTTCTGATAATTTAATGATCTTCTGTATTGTACAATTGTTTGTTTTGAAGGCCCCTCCTGGAAAAGACAAAGCTGAACTTCTCATACTGAATCAGACACTTCCTTCTACCCTAAAGGGTTGGACTGAGTACATCTGCCCTGAGCATGCCAGACACATCTTCAGAACCAGCCATGACCTCTGCTGCATCAATACGTACAGCATTACCAACCAGGCAAGAAGCCCCAACTAAACCTCAACATAGAGAGTTTTATCAACTGTGATGTCAAACGCATTGATTTAGTCAGCCGTCGATAAAGTGGGAGTGCAATTATCAATCACCTGGGGTCAAATCACGTTATTGGAACAGTTTAAGTGTGTTCTGAATTAAATTAATTACAATTGATTTCTGGCTTGATGGGAAGAATAAGAAGAGATATAAAAAAGGCAACAGAATAACATAGCAAAAAGTTGACATAAAAGCTCGTCAAGTCTATTAAGTGGCTGCACTATAATCAGAACGTTTGTCTCTCTTTTTGCTTTCGCGCTTGTCCTGCTGTAGAACCGGAGCCTGTACTTTCTCAGCCTGCTTCAGGAAGAGCTTCAGTCACTCTCACTTGGACACCTGACTCTTCCCATCCTACATCTGGCAGAGACCATTTCCAGTGACCTCCTAGGCTGTAGGAGCCTGTCTGACCTCTATGGACTTGGGTAAACACACTGACTGATACATGAACAGAAAAGATTTGCCCAGATTTAATATTATGTCATGCTGCAAAAACTAACTTCTCATCTTTGTGTCATATTGCATAAAACCATTTATTATCTTTCTGAAAGGACATTTTGTGTTTCCTGCTTTTCCAGAATTGTGAAGACCTGCTGTCATTTGGGTTTGGAGATGCATTGTCCATATCGGGATAAGCTCATAAATATGACTGGAATCTGTGAGCAAGAATTGATGGAGTAAGAGCTGTGAAAAATAAACACATTTGTAGAATTTTAGTTGAAGAAATGACAGTGATGTTATATTCATGAACACAGGTGCCGCAAAGCTGTTGTTCTCGCACAGCAGAGGAGGGATTATTGCAACAGCAAGGTCAGTCTGCACAATAAAATACAGTAAATGTCTCTACATTCATTTGGACTTACAATTAAATATCAGGAATAGTATTTATTTTTTATTTTTTGTCAGTGTAAATTTTGTTTATTCAAATTTTGTCCTGAAAAGCTGATATGTCAGATTCATTTTATGTTAATTTTACACTGACATTGTTAGATAGTGATTAAAACTACATTTACAAGACATTGCAGGATTGGGTACGTAATTTGGTCAAAAAAATCTAAAAATCTCATCAAAATAATAATACAACTCATTTAGAGGAGAGGAGGTTGATACAAAGTACAAAGGTGACACCTACTGGACAATTTTGTTTATACATGATAGTAATAGAAATAATCTTTAAACTCTTTTAATGTTTCAGAACATCACGGAGGGATTACTGGGTAATTCTGGACCAGAGAATAGGCATTTGAGTACTCAGGATATTTGGGTGGACAAAGCTAAGGTCTGTTTCAGCATGGGACTTCATCAAGCAGCCTGGGAGCTTCTCTCAGAGGCCTCCCTGGTGTCTGTGGTAAGTTCTATATAGTAAGTATAAATAGATAGCACTTACATTAATACTTCTTTCACCTTTATAATATATACACTGTGTATAATCAGGAACTCCAAGATCACAAAACACTGGCAAAAACTTTGCTGACTCAAGCCAGTCTGGCTTGTGCAGAGAACAACTTTGACCAGGCTCTAATCTTCCTGGACAAAGCCCAGGTCCTGGGAGGGGATGAAAACTTCTGGTACCAGCTCACCCTTACTTTCGTCGAAGCTGTAGCTGGGCAAAGGAAAATGGACGCCCATATCCAGGTAAATATATACCATCTCGCAACAATAGTAACAACAACGATACTGATGATAATAATGTAATGTTGTAAAGTTGTGCTAAAAGGTCTTCGCTCCACAGATTGATCAGATCATAAATCAAGGCTGTGAGGCTCTGAAAATGATCTTGAAACAGCAGATGGAAAGAGCCTCTAAAATCAAATTCCTGACCACTTCATTACAGATGAGGTAAGCCCAAAGCACTGAGGTCTTTGGTGCTGTTTTAGTGCTGTGTAGATCTTAAGTAGACACTGACCGATATTACAGGAATTGGGTGGTAAGTTATTTTATTTTTAAGGCTGTAGTTTCACTGTGAAATGGCTTTGCAGTGTTAACTTGCAAGAAAAACGTGTTTGAAATTCTTAGGAAGCAGGTCGGAACTCTGAGTAGAGAGTATAGAAAACAGAGGCATCACAGTAAATATAAAGTAAAATTCATTGTAGTTGTAAAATATTTTTTCAACTACTGTTCACACTGCTTACAGCACGTATGCAATGTACATGGTTAAAACTGTGCATTTTGTATTCCAGAGGAGCTGTTGAATGTGTACGTGTCCTTGGTGGTGATGAACCCGGAGAGACGCTCAGCACAAAGGTCGTCCAGAGTCTACCGGCTGCATATGAGATGCTCAGGGAGTGTGCTAGGGTTTTTGCCGAGCTCAGCTATAGAGAACATGCAGCTGAGGCCCATAAAGAATGTGCATATTTTCTAAGGTCAGTCACTCCAGAGTTAAACCAGAGCTAGACTGTGATTACAAATGTTATATCATGAACTATCCCATGATGTTAAGAAAACTGCAGAAAGACTAGAGTTCTGTTTGATGGTTTGTACGGGTGACAAATATACCTGCATGTGGACTTTAAAAAACAAGGAATCACTTTTGACTTTAATTTTACATTTTAATTTTTCTTAATCTTACTAATATAAATACGGTACCGTATGCAATATTCCACAAATTTATTAGCAATAAATAGATTTCAGGACAGATGAGAAAGACAGATGTTAACTATATTTCGTATTTTTAAACATCAAGGAAATCTGCATTATGTGTGGAATTTTCAACTTTTCTCTTATTTTTACCCATATGTAAAAAATATTTTGAGACATTTTACTTTGTGTTCATTTATGTTAACATAGCTGTTCTTCATTTTAAATTGCTGGTATTGGTCTACAGACTTTTGGCTAACAACACCGCTGATGTGGAGGACAAAAAACACTTCCTGCTTGATGGTCTCTCCCAAATCCAACTTGCTGTTTCGCAGCGGGAACACGTGGTGCTAAATGTTCAAACACTGCTCCCCTCCCAGTCTGAGGTATATAGATGATGATGGATGGATGGATGGTAGCCTGAGGTTTTTTTGGGATTTTTTTTGCTGACTGAAGCTTTGATTTCTATGCTGATGGAATCAAAAAAGAGATTTATGAAACAACTCAAAGCTGCTGTAAATTCTTCTACCAGAGCTTTTGATTGCATCTTGTCACAGTCACCGCAGGGAGGGTTTGGGCAGTGTACTTTCAGCAGATGGTGCTACTTTTTGACATCTTAAGACTGCAGCTGTAATCAGTGAAGTGCAGCACAGTATTCCATCCGTAGTCAGAATCCTTTTGTTTCATCAGTGCATGTTTTATTTAAGTGCATGTGTGTTAGCTTCTGTGTGGGTTCACTTTTTCAATATTTGTGCTGGTGTTTTCGACCATGTCAGAAACATGGGCTGTCACTGGAATCTGTGAAGCAGCTGCAGCATCTGCGTATAGCTCTGGCTGAGTTTAGTCTGGCCGTGCTGGGGGAGCACTGTGCTGAGAAAACCCATCAGGCTCTAGCCCGGGAGAGGATGACTTCTGCTGAAATAGCCCTGGAGGAGTTTCTCTGTGCACCTGAGCCCGACTCCGCAGAAGAGGTTAGACCGTGCACACCCGGGTCATTATCGGTTAGACAGACCCAAAGTTATGTGGACATGTTTAGTTAATTTAGTTAGGGTGAAGTGATAACACAAATCACAATTTGTGCAATTTCAAATCTTAAAACCCCATTTAAAAGAAAAAATCAGTAACATTTTGGTCTTTTGCTCATTATTTTTTGAAAAATAATCTGGTTTTCATCCATATGAGTTTCCCACGCAACCTTTTGGTTTAGGGTCATGAGAACACATTTTAAACAGCTAAGATGTGTCACTCAACTCTAACTTACACTGTGAAATATTGATAATGTGCTCATGTTAAGTGTCCTCCATGTACATTGTACATGTTTTCAGGAACAGTGAAGTGCAGCCAGAGCTTTTTACATATATGGTGCAGGACAGTAGCTGCAGTTCTCTTCTCTTTACTCCCATGTGAACAGCACAGGGAATTCAGTTTTACTGTGATAAATTTTTCCCGCTTGTATCCTTTCTTTTTTCTGCAAAGTGAATGCTCCACATTGGAACTTTTGTAAGACATTGTCAAAGTGAGAAGAACAATGTAGAACATGTATTATATGAATTATAGCTCAAGTACACTGCTTGCAGGACATGTTTTTTTGACCTTGTACCCTTTTTCCTTTGTATATTGTCCAGAAATGGATTAGTGTGGGCATGACCTTGGAACAAGTGGTGCTGGACCAGTTGGCTGCCGTGGATTCTAAATCCCAGGACATTGAAACCAATGCTTACTGTCTTCACCTAAGGGGACGATTCTCCAAAATGCTGGCTGTGCAGAAGGATCCCCTTTATCTTTGTGCCCTCTGGGACTGTCACAAACAGGTAAACAATAGAAGTATTCCCCACACATAATATTAAAGCATTAACGTAACATAATAGTTCCATATTATATTTATTTATTTGCCTCCACTAAGGGTTCTAAAGGGTAAGTTATGTTATATCCAATTTCTTATGGCGTAAAGCAAATCACATTTAGTCTACACATATTTAGATTAAACCACATCAATGAAATACATTAAGACAAAATTGGAAATCAGATTGAAATTAAATTCCTAAAGACATGCCCATCATGTGATCATGCTTTAGAGAAATTAATCAAAGTGGAATTCAAGCTGCTTATTAAACCAATCACATAACATTAGCCTAATAGCACAATTGCCTAAGTCATTTTTAAGAATAGAAATAAGAAATACCAATGTGCTTGCTAAAAAATGTATTTTTTCTTGTCTTTCGAAAAAACATTCAAATATGACTTAGGCACCTATACTATTAGGCTATGATAAGCTTGTCAAGCTGACTCCAGGAACATAAAACTTAAACAAACATATATACAGTTCATATGGACAAGGCTGTGTATGGTGAAATAGAGTTAGAATTGGGTTTAGGTTGGGGTCAGGGTCAGGGGATTAGTTGGGATGGTTACGATTAGGGTGAGGATAAGGGGCTGGGGAATACATCATCATACATTGTGCAAGTCCTCACAAAGGCAGAAGTACAAGGATGTGTATGTGTGTGTTTGTTCCTCATATTTCACTCACCACCAAAATTACATACTGGAAAGAATTCACTTATAATGAACATGGTTTAATATAATTATGTGTTACTCTGGGGATTTTCTTCTTGTATCTTTGGTGGGTCCTTATGCCAAGGAGCATACCCTCGAATGGACAAATACCAGGAAAAAGTTTATATGCAGAGAAAGCTTACAAGGATTAGAGAGATAGATGCCTTCTCACATCATTAAAGAGAGAAAAGCTCATGATTTCATGGTTCATGGCATCATTATTCTGTGATCTTCTACAGCCCTGCTCTGACCCTGAAGTTTCTTTCATGGAGCAAGGGGCCTCAAAAGTGGAAGCAGATAAAGCTTCACACAGAGGAAAGCTGAGTGCGGCCTCCGCCAAAAGGGAAGAGCTGCAGGTACATGTCTCCCGACAGTAGCCACATTGATTCTGACTTGTTTTTAATCTCAGCTCTTTTCACTGAGATTCACATCAAAACTCAACCCTCAAGAGCTTCTCCTGTGTCTTACCATTGCACTCTGCTTGGGCCTCCTCTTTACAGTCTGTGTAAGAAGTCTGTGAGTGCAAAATCAAATATGTCATCATTATTAAAATATGGTTTCTTTAATCATCATCATTATCATTTTATATCAAATGTATTATCATCTAGTGTCTGCATATCAGAGTGCTTTTGCTGACAGTTGTTTGCTGCTGGGATGATTAAAATCATCTCTCTGCAACTGCAGGCTCTTTTTAGGTAGTTGCATCGATTTTAAAAGTGCATGGGGGGTTTGGGTCGGCCAGTTTTTGCCTCATTTTGTTTGACTTTAATGTCCTTTTAGCAGCAGCACAGGTGTGGCGTCCAGCAGCTGTTGTCAAGTGCCAGTCAGGCTTTGGCAGAGGCCATCAGCCTGTGTCTCCAACACAAGCTGCCTTCCACCATCCTGGCAGATGCCTCTCTCACCATGGCGGAATGTCATGGCCAGTGGGACCCTGTGCTGGCTGGGCAGCATCTTGCCCTGTTCCAGGTACAAGGATTAATACATTTTTTAATCGGCTAGTTTTGTGTTGCCCAACTATTTTCTGGTTTTACTACTACTTCTCTGCAGAGATACGGTTTTTGAGGCATTGGAAGTAATATCACATATAAATATTTTTTGGCGCATGTGTTATAATTGGGAATTCCAGCATCAAGATAACACTACTGCAGTGTACAGTCTAAGCGTATGCAACATTGGTTAAACACACTATATAGTAGAAATCAATGTTGACCATGTGGTTTTACTTTCATTCAAATGTAAAAGGTTCTACATATTTAATATCATATCAAGCAGAGGTCCATATGTGGCCCTGAAAAGGCAGTCTTTTGCAGTGCAGGTTTTTATTTATTCATAAGGCTAAAACATAAAGAAACATGGATGTAAAGAATTTCCACTTTCACTTGAAGTTAAGCATAACATAGTCCCTTTTATCTCTACCTAATCATGATGTCTGGAGTACATCACCAACTGCAGTTCCTGTCTTTGCCCACAATTCCTACATCTACTATATCTGAAGTTTCTTCTTTGTTTGTCCACCCAGAGTTGTTGCGCTGCTTCTGCAATGGCTGATGTGCTACGTTGCGCCTGGGCAGACGCCGGCACATCTCAGCTCTCTGCTCTGCTCAACCTGCACAAGAATGCGTTAGTCCTGCAGAAAGAAAGGTCCAGCAGAATGATAAAGGAAGTGGAAGATTCCCTCAATAAACTTTCCAAGGTACCCAGTCACAAGCCCTCCCCTTCCCCAATGATTAATGGATGCTGTCATATGCAGCTCAGAAAATCCCCCTTGAGATATATAGGTGCTGTAATAGCCTATGCAGTGAATGTACAGTAGGATTCCAGTCACACAGAGCAGTGGGGCTGCAAATACAGGACATTACCAGGCACAGTTTTTCCACAAGTTCTAGATGAAACAGGAGTGTAACTAGTAATTACACCCATTGTTATTTTTATGGCTATAAAAATGACTGTTTTTTTCCATGCTCTCCCATGCCTCCCATTACTCCCCAGGTATTTCAGTTTAAAAGTATGCATATTAAGTTGATTAGGAGATTCTTTTTTTTTTTTGTTATTCTATTCTATTGTGATCAATGGGGTGATGCTTTTTTTTTTTTTTCTGCCACTGCTGGAATATGATGTGACCCAGATTGATTTGATCAATAAGAAATAAGTGATGAAACGAAGATGGAATGGTGCTCCCTGATAGGAATGTTAGTAAACACATACTGTAATTTGTCATTACAGAATTATTATGACATTGTTTAGAAATGTTGAGCTCATTTTTGCCCTTACGGTATGGGGAAACCATTTTTGTATCATATACTGGTAATCACAGCCTTTTTTACTGCATTTAGTTCTATATGTACTTAACAGTTCATTCTACAGTTCTTATACCAGTGAGATCAATGCAATTCATTAACAACCACTTCTAGTGCTCAAACTATCTGATCAAATGAAGTTAAAAATTAGATAAGTTTATTTTACTTTTACTCAATTATTTTCATTTAAGAAAGTGTCTTTCTGTAATCTAAAAAATAATTCTCCACAAAATATGTTGAGATCCTAAAACTGGATAAGCTGGTCCACATCTGAGACTGTCCTGAGTTGTAAAGTCAGTGATTTTCTATAATCTACTGTTAACTGTGTGATTTTGATTCGTGGATTGCAGCCTTCCACCCTCTTCACCATCAGTCCCAATCACCTAGATATCCTTGCAGAACTTCCATCCAACCTGAAGATCCTGCTGCTTCAACACTCTAAAGATGGGTAAATCCTATTTTCAAGGTTTTTCCTCCTCTCTCCCTTCTTTACTGTCCTCTATGCTAATGCTTGCTTGTTTTAATGACTGTGGGAAAGTGTTTAATTTGTCCACATAGTAAAGAGATAACAGATGGAGATGCATTTTTGCTTTAGGTCAGAACTGTATGGAGCTTTCTATGAAAAGGACAGAGATGTAAATCAAAACGGAAAGATTGTGAAAGCTACAGGTAAAGTATTGATCATTTATTGTTCACTGTTGTTTACTCTATAGGAACAAAGTAACTTGATGTAATGTTCAGTTTTATGAAGTCGAGGGGAGAGAAAAAGGTGTCAGCATGTACAACAGTTTGCCTGTATTTCTGTTTGACCTTAATCTTCATAGCCTAGCATGAAAGATGTGCTGATAACTCATCAGAGGATGTTGATTTATGCTACAGTAAAATCTGCCTAAGAATGACCAAATGATGTAGAATATGTTAAATTAATAAGAGATGAAGAATAGAGATCTTTAAAAAATATGAGAGTGGAGGTGCTCATAGGGACCAATTACAAGACCTGTGCGTGTCTGTGTGCACGCATGTCTGACTGTGCATCAATTATATTGTTCTCAGGTAACCTAGCATGTTCTAGGGTGGCCAAGGTGTCAGTCTGCCCGCAGGCTCTGCAGGCACTCAGAGAGCAGTGTCTGGCCTTCAGACATGAGAAGAGTCAGGACCTCCTTGAGGAAGCCGGTTGGCCCAGAGATGACGAACCTCAGGTTTTTCCTTTTGTCTCGTTTCAGATGTTTGCTCTGCTTTTCTGTCTCTCAACAGTATCCACTCCAAAAGTTGCATGTAATCCAGGTGCTTTCCACACTTCATTCCACACATCATTTCTTGTCTGCTTAGTTACTCAGAAGACTTGTGCTGGGCTCCCAAAGCCAGAAGGCTCGATGTGATTGTATTCAAAGGATGTTGCATTGTTATGATGAAGTTTCTATTTTCTTCCTCTTCTTTAGAACAGCGCCACTGAAGAACCATTAGAAGCTAGCTTCAAAAGTGTAGTACAACATATGGAAGAATATTTGAATCCACTTCTTTTAAAGTTTGACTTCTGTTTCTCAAGGTGAGGTACCGCAGATATCCTCCAACCTTAGGCCTGATAGCTCCCTGGATAGGAATATTATTAGAGAAATGAATTTCTTCTCAATGTTCATCATTTTCATCAAAACAAAGCTACAGCAGTGTGTGTACTCTTTTGTCCTTTAATTTTAGTTATATATTTCAAAGCCAGTACAAACCACGGTTCTTTTCACCAATGGCATAGATCAGATACTGGTGTTAACATCTAGGAATAGTGGTGGAGTATATATATACTGTTTCGAGTTCCTTGATTGAAACATCTTCTCACCTCTCTTAGGCCCCAGGATGGCTCGTTAGCATCTCCTGAGTCGAGCAAAACCAAAGAAAAAGAGAGAAACATCCCAGATAAAGGTTCGCTTGACTGTGACACCCTCAGAATCTCTGTCGTAATCTTTGTTATATATCATATTAACCACACTTCCAACATGTACCGTGATTCCTATCTCTACCAACATCATAATGTTTGTATTTAGGATAGGCTGTGCGGTCAAAAATAGTATATAAAAATGTTAGCTATAAAAAAACAATTACCACAATATTGATTTGTGCATTTTGTGTGTGTGTGTGATGATGCGCTCACCCACAGAACCAGAGCACTACATGGTTCTGCTGGCAGACATCATGTTGATGGACTTGCCACTGGAGGCCTTATCCATTCTGCAGGATGACAGCCTGTGTTCTGTGTCGCGAGACTTCTCTCTGCAGCTCCTTCACAGCCGTCTGCGGGATCAACCACATAAAGGTACTGGGTACATAAACACAGGTCTCTGCACCTCTGTTCGCTTTTTTAGCTCTTTTGGAAAATACCGTAATGACACCTTTGGTCGAAAACTATTATGTCGTAAAATCATCCCTTTATCCTCTGCTGTATTTTCCTTTAATGGGGTCACGAGACATCCTCACCAGCTTATCCCAGGGCTAAAATACAGAGACAAACAGCCATTAACACTCACACCGAAAGTCAGTTTGAGCAGCCAATTCAAATTCCCCAGGGGATTTGAACCCAGAACCTTGGTGTGAGTGCTGACCACTGACGCACCGTGCAGGGCTGGTTTGGTGCAGCTGTTCTAAGGTTTGAACTCATGCCATGCCATACATTATTCCTCATCCAGTTTTAATAGACAATGGTGTAGAGATTAGACCTCAAGTAGTCATCCACATACCGTAATTTGTTTGGGACAGAAAGGTCAACCCACTTCCTGCTGGTATGCACAAGTTCATGCAGACATCCTTGAACACCATTGCCGGCCTTGCTGAGGAGGATGTTCAGTATAATGGGTACCTTTTTTTATTTGCTGAAATGGCTGACCTTTGTTTTTATTTATCTCTCATTCAGGGATGACTCATGCACAGTGGTGTTTTGAACAATCTGCACTAAGCAAATGAAATACAGTGTTTCTGGGTCCAAAGCAATCATTTGTACATTAAGAGTTATCACTCAAAAATGTAATGATTTGCAGATAAAAGTTATGCTATTTTCCTCTTTCATTTTCTTCTAGTTACAGTTTTGGCCACTCACTGGCTCTTTTGGGATATCGGTCAGTTTAAAAACGTTTTCTGTCACTGCAGCCCAGAGAACATGACCTACATGTGTCCGATGCAGGGGACAGTTGCACGTTGCTCCGCTCATTTTGCAGCTGGAGTCACCGTGCAAATTAATATATGTAAAGAAATGAAATAAAGATAGAAAAAGCCCCAAAAACTGAATATATTTTACCTTTTAAAAGGTTGAATCATTTGCATAACTTGAAAGAGTGTTCAAAGGTTAGCATGAAACTGTGTGTGTGTGTGCGTGTGTGTGTGCGTGCATGCGTGTGCGTGTGTGTGTGTGTGTGCAGTGACACTTGCACATGCCAGAGACGCTGTGGGAACATACGTGACTTGTTTCAGTGCCAGTTGATGATGAGATACAGACATACACACAGCTATAGACATTTCTTAAGAAACGTAGGCAGAAAAATTGCTTTTAAATTATGAGTCAGTGTGAGTTTCAGAAGGTGATTTTGTTTTCTCTGCCCCGACTGCCACATTTGCTAACAGCTACCACTTTGAAGATCATAACATCAGTGGGTAAACGTCTGTGAGTCTTTGATACTGAGTTTATTACTGAGTTTTTCACCACATCTTTAACCTCTGCTTATATAAATTACCTTTTTGAGCCTTCCTTTCATTCAACAATATGGGATGTTGGTATGTATGTGGTGTAAAACTGTGGTGTGACCTTGTTAAATACACACAGGGATCAGTTGGTTTCAGCAGATAATCCCATTTTCAGACCGATAATCCTTGTTCCAGCTCCGAGAAAAACTACCCCTGTGCAAGGTGGAAGTTCTGTACTGATCAAGCCAACAGAACCACATCATCTACAAAAAGCAGACAAATTAAGTCTGAGTTCCCCTTCAAGGACACACTTTTCTTCCGGCAGATACACACTGAGATCCTATCCATGTTTATCACAAACGTGTTGCAGACAAGGCCTGACCTTGGCGGAGTCCAACCAAGGTTACCCCATGCTCCTCATCTAATGAATAGTCAGTGCTGTCATTTTCGGGAGGATAACAGATGTGGTAGCCATGAGGAAAGTTTACAATTCTCCTACAGATTCAATCAGTAATAAATGTCTTTTACCTTGTAGATATACTAAAGGGTTTTTCCCTCCTCGTCCAAATGCTGAGTGGTTTGCCACACAGACGTGTCCAGGCATTAAATCTGCGTTATGTTTGTGGCAGTTGCAAGTGACACCAAAAAGGAGACCAAAGGTGGAAAAAAAACCAAGGGGAAGAAAAATCAAAGTCAACTCATCAAAGAGGTGAGTTCAGGAAATTAATCTTGGCCTGTCAGATACAGACAGCAGGTGTTACATTATACCTGCTGGCAGCACCGTCACTCTTTTACCTCTTCTTGCTTTTTCCATTTCTTAAATAACAGGAGTTCATTCAGCCTCTTTTTCTATTTTCTGAACCTTTAACTTCAGTCAAATTAGCCTTCTTTTTTCCCCACACCATCTCATCTCTATGCTTCTGTTTCACCTGCTCATTTGTAAAATCCAATGACTCATTCTTTTATCCTGGTAAAGAATTTTGCATTTGCATTTGATGTTTGTAACTGTTCTTTGTTTAAACCGTAATAATGTTTTTCCAATGTTTATCCAGACACCTGACCAGGTGCTGCCTTCCAACGCCTTCCCAGTGGACTTGCGCAACTTTAAATGTATCATTTTTTTTTTGTTGTTGAATATCACAAATATAAAATTTGGTCATTTTATTGCGTGCATCATTTTATACAAACTGTCTTGACCTTTTACGACAGATATCGTTGACCCCGACAATAAAGGCATCTTTGGTAAGTAATTATATTTAGCCTACTTGTGTACTTCACCTTTTCCCCACAACAATTATCAGGTTTACTTGGCCTTATTGCAGTTCCCACTGCTAGATATACCCCCTTTCTTGTTTTATTTGTCTACAGAAGAAACCAGTCTAAGCATGTGGATGCAGCAGATTTTGGAAAGGCAGCACCAGTTCACGCATCCGTGGAAAGGCTTCCTGGGCAGCCAGCAGAAACCCAGGTTAGGACCATGACAAACAAGCTGAAGAGCCTATATTTTTGGTTGGCCTGCTCCGTCAGGCACCTGTTCTTGTGTTCTCTTTCTCTATATGTTCAAAAATGGATCCAGCCAGTCTGAGATGGAGCAGCTACTGTGCACGTGCAGTGGATTCCTCTACCTCGGGATGGAGCGCTTTGTAACCACTGTCTCCCCTGCCAAAATAGCTGCACTCAACATGCCTGGTACTGTATGAACACCTATGGATTTACTGAGCGTGTGTGATCCGAGTGAACGTTCTGTGTGTGACTTTCAATGTTGGGTTTCGTATAAAATAATCATAGTGTGCGGTTGTTATAGTAACTTGGTTGCCTAAGTTCCTGTTTTCCCAGTAACATTGATATGTTTTGTTATGTTTTGATTTTGGTGCCATGTGCCTTTGTTTACCTTTCGAGTGGTCATGTGCTCTGACTCCACCGCCTACTTCCTGTTCTTTCATTTTCCCTCCATTTTCTGAGCACACCTGTCCCTCATTTGAGTTGGGTGTCTGGTGGGTATTTAAGACCAGTGTGCCTGGCAGCCTGTACCTGAAATGTCCTTGGCAGAGCTTCCTCTTTTATTTGCAATTTGCTTGAGAGGTTTCTGGTTAGGCACCTGTTGGAGTTGCTTTGAAGACATCTCTCTTGATTTTGGGACTTTGTTTTCTGTCTGCCTGTGACGATTGGTTTGTCGCCTTTTTTTTTTACTGCAGAATTATACAAAATCTTGAATTTTGAACTGCGTTGTCTGCTAGTGGGTGCTTTCCACAGACTCGCTAACAGCTGTAAACATCCCTAAACACTCTGACTGAGCACGTGTGAATGTTGGTCCCATGCATTGATTTTAATTCCACCTAGAACCAACAACAACCAAACAAAAATATTCGGAAATCTTTAAAATACTCTGAGATTTCACACAGTTCTTCTTAGGTGGCACTCAGTGCTGATTTTATGGCCTCCGTTGCATCTGTAGATCCTCTCAGAAGGATAAAGGCAATCAATATAATTGGCTTCACACATTAATGTCAGAAAGTGATGTGAACGACTGTTACCGTTGCTACTTTTCCACTGGTGCTGAATTTTCTGATTTCACACAACCTCTAGTGAACTGGAACATTTTAAATGAATTCTGGAGAACAAATGGTGGAAAATATTGCAGGGAATGAATGATTGTAATCTAGAACAAAACCTAGTGTGCACTATATTTAAGCAAGGAAATGGAGCAGTCGGCATAATCTCTTCAAGCACATCAGTTTCCCAATTTGGAAATTTAGAGCAATAACACTGCTCAGCACTGGAAAATACAATCATACAATCCATCAGTTTCTATTTAAACATAACTGTTTAGTTTCCCCTAAAATAGGGATAAAGGATTTTCTCCTTCATCAGCACTTTTTAAGACCAATTAAATCTCACTGCGCCATTTACCTTCATCTATATAGTTTCTTTCCTGTTTGTTTGTTTGTTTGTTTGTTTGTTTTTCGTGGGAGAACATAATCTGAGGGTGTCTGGCCTTGTCGGGTGTGATTGACAGCGTCAGGTTTGCCTCGTGCATCGCCCCAGGCCAGACATATGTGCCACCCACTAACTAACTATAGAGTGACAAGACACGTGCACTCAATAGTAGCTGTTACTTAAAACACTGCATCACTTTGACCTCATTGGCCATCAGGCTATCATTCGTGGATAGCAACTGAATGTTGATACAGACGGTACCAGGCAGTACACACCCCGCCATCTGCTCTCACGTGCGCTGATTTTTTTTCTTCTTCTTCTTGTGACAGACAGTAAGTAAATCTTTGACTGAACGCTTCTCTGACAATGAGACTCAGATCAGAGTTGACTGTTGTTCCAGCCCCAGGCAGCTGCTGTGCGTGTGCGTGCGTGCGTGCGTACGTGTGTGTGTGTGTGTGTGTGTGTTGTACTTGCTACATACTTAGTACCAAAATACACATTCTCCTAGCAAATGAAGACGTTTTTGGATTTTTTTTTTTTCCTGGTCCTCACAACTTCAAACTTTGTTTTAGAATTGGGTTTTATTTAGGTTTTGGGGGCTGGATAGCACATTATGTCTATGACAGATGTGTGTTTGTGTGTCTGACATGGTTGTCACAATATCAGAAGTCAGAACGGCTGCAAGGCATCAACTTCCAATAGACAACATGGTAGATGACCTTGGTGATGCACACTCCGAGGTCAACTACCATGTTGTCTATAGGAAGTTGATGACCTTTGGGACACACAGCTGGATGAGGATGAGTCGCAGTGATGAGACAGTAAAGGACAGGTCTTATTAGTTGTAGTCCTGATTTCAGTACCAAACAAAAAGATTTTATTTTACGCACCTTTTCACGGTACCTTAGCATGTACCTCTTAGGTGCAGTAGAGGAAACCTGAGGGTACAGGTGAGTGTGTTAATGTGCAGAAGTAGAGAGATACTGAGGAGTGAAAGCTGTGAATACACTTCCTGGTTTGGAGCAGGACCCTGATGTTGGTGTGGAGATGCAGCAGAACTCGGGTCCTGACTGTGATGATCAGGAAAAGGAGCAGCTTTTGCTGATGGTGGTTGAAGTTCGTGGAATAAGTAGACCGAGTAGATGTGAAACACAGTAATCAGGGTGAGGCGTCAGTGGGTTTTAGGAAGGTTTTGTAGGTGGAAACAGGTAAATATGTAGCATGTTTGATGTGGGATTGAAATGGCAGTATGGTAGTGAGAGTGACATCATGACCCTTGACCTGAGGGAAGGCAGAACGTAAAGACTGGATTCAGTACCAGAACCATAACAGATATCAAAGGAAGTTTCTTAAAATTTACTGTTTTTTCTTAAGAGTTTACATTATTATTATTATTATTATTATTATTATTATTATTATTATTATTATTATTATTATTATTATTATTATTGTTGTTATTATTATTATTCATAGTTCACAATTACTGTAAAAGTGGTGGTATTATTATGGTTGTATGCTATTTTTCCCATGAGAGCTTTTATCTCGTTATGCTTGTTCTAAAACTTTGCATCAAATAGTAATTGTGTGTTGTGATGTTGACCAGGTTTGCTGTGTTTGTGTTTCCCCTCAGAGTGCCGTGTGGCTCTGCTGTTTGATTTAATGCACAACCCCCGCAGAACTCTCTGCCAGTCAACGTTCAGCAAGGAAACCAGGTTCAAACTAAATGAATAAAGACGTTCAGTCACTTTTTTGTTACTGCTGTTATGCCTTTTAGGGAATTTGTTTCATGCTTGCTGACTTCTTTGTATTTGGCAGCTTTGGGCTTCGAAGTCTTCCTCTCGCTTCTTAGTCTGCGACACAAAAAGTTGTTTTTCCTGTTCTTTCTTCTTCAGTGAGAGTCCCCCTGTCCTGGAGAAACCCTCGGAAACAGCTGTGCTGTTGAGTTTGTGTGGAGTGGGGTGTGTTGTCCTTCATCAATGGCCCAGCAGTCTTGAAGAGAGGACCCAGTCTGTGGACAGTGTTTTAGACCGTAGGTTCTCCCTGCACAACACTGGATGTGTGAATAAAATAGGTGAAAATGGACAGGCACATATCAGAATGTTAGTGCCACTAATGAGGCCCCTACTGTGGGCTGGAACAGCTGCATGAGCACCTCCACAGACTGCCATACTTTTGGGCCGCGTTTGAAACTTTTACCGATGCAAAAGCTGACAAATGACAGACGTGTATTTACGCGAGGACCTGAACTGCCATCATGTGCTGCAGATCTTCTGAGAGTCAGACAGACCTGTGGCCAGGCTGTTCACGCCCTGCGGAGGGGCACCGCTTCACACGCGCCACATCACAAGGTTGCATATGGTACCGTACATCCTCTTTACTGTCTAGCTGAACTGTAATTTTTCTTCATGTTTTGATGCATGACTTGCCCACATACACACACACACACACACACACACACACTGTGATGTCTGCAACTATCAGCTGGACAGCTTTCCCTCCTCATATTTACTGTAATTTCTGTTTTGCACAGATGACTCACCAAGTACTGATTCGGCAGAAGACGACGGTCTCTCCAAAGCAGCTGTCAAGCCATCAGCCTTCAGCTGCATTCTTTATGGCCTGCCTAACCTAGCCGTTCGATAAAATACACTCTCATTTCAGTGTTTCTCACCTTATCTTCAACACTGTAAGATGAGACTTTGACTTTGTTTTTCTTTTCTGTAATGTTATTCTTTTTTTTAGAAAATAGTCCTTAATGTGAAGTAAAATCTCTTGCTTTAATTGTCTCTTTTTTTTTTGCAGTGGAAGCTTAAATTTGATGTGTTACTGTACAGAAAAATGTTTCAACACAAGCCTGGCAGAAAGAATCTGGTGTGGAGGGCTGTTTGAGGTTTTAAATGCTTCCCTGTTTTTGTAATTAAATGAAATCTAAAATTAGCAGAGAAAATGAAGCTCGCAGCTCAAGTGAGGATTTGCGCTGATGTTCTGCGTGTGAGCAGACGTTCTGCTCTCAGTCACAACCTTGAAGAGAATCAAAGCACACCATGTCTAATCCGGAAGACAGTCTGGCACATTCAGCCACCACATACAATTTAACAGGAAATTTGTGTTTAAGTTCCTGGGGTTTGCTGGGAGGAAGATTATGTTTGCCACACGTTGGATTGGTTTCAGTCTTTCTGCTGCTACAGTTGAAATGTTGTTTCAGGTTCCTCCTCAGACTTTGTAATGAGATCAGAGATTTTTGTGCAGTTGCAGCAGAGGCGGGCAAACTAAGGCCCGGGGGCCACATGTGGCCCGATGAACTATTTAATCTGGCCCCCAGAGCCTTCACAATAATTTCTCCAAGAACCAAAATAAGAAGGTTGTCATCTTGATTGGTTAGAAAAAGGATCAGCCCCCCCCCCTTCACCTAGCATGCTAACATGTCCTCTCAAGAAGGTGGGGCCAAACATCATTTGGAGCTTCCTCATCTCTATCAAGCAGGATTTTTATTTAACCTCCGATCCTCATTTGGGGGGGTTAGTTTCCTGCACCTCCTGGCCGGCCCGTTCATCAAGATCTAAAACCCAACGTGGCCCTTCAGGCTAAACAATTGCCCACCCCTGAGTCACAGGGGCCACAGCAGCAGCAGCAGCGCTCGTGCTAACAGCTCCTGCTTTGACTCAAGATGTTTCCAACAACTCTGGATGGACCTTTTGTATTTCCTCCTCTGATTATTAAACATTCCCATAATCTAGCTCAGCATCTTGTTTTTCTTTCGGAGAAGTCCATTTCAGGCCCTCCACCATCCAAATTCATGTGAAGTTATACAAGATGGCATCAATATCTACAGCATGAAGCAATAAATTAGCAATTAAATTAGTAGCACCTGAAATAATGTTGGAAGATCAAAAGTCAAAGTTCCTCCACAATCCAGAAAATCACCAAAATTCAATCATCTGTTCCTCAGACCTTAGGAATCTCATTCTTTGTAGACCTGCTGTGTATGAATGACAACAAAGAAGTCTAAAGTCCATGACCAACATTTCTGGAAAATTTCATTAACATCCGCTGACAACTTTTTCAGTTATTTTGGTCACATCAACCAAACGGCGGCTGTCGCATAAGCTCCTCCCCCGGTGGAGGTAAAAATCTTTATTGACAACATCATGGACTTCGTTACCGACAAAATAATGTGAGAATGAGCCGTGGAAACCCGAATCGTTAACCTGGATCCTGCATCTGGATTCTCAAAGGAGAAAACCGATTCAGCTCCAGCCGGCCTCGACCGTGCTTCCTGTCACATGGCCTAATGTGACGGCCGCATGACCGCATCATAATTAGATCCACGCAGACTATCTCTCGTTGGTTAAACAGAGAAAATTAAACAGGCCGCAACTCCACTTAACCTTTTAGCTCATATACATGATTAAATGCTCATCAACTGCTTATCAGCATTACCTAAGAAACAGATTTTGTCTGCTTCCAAGCAGTCACACACAGTAAAAATAAAACAGCACTGGGAGAGCACAACCCTCTGCCAAGCAATGATAAAGAGTCCTTCCAAGAATTCCTGGATCCGGGAATATACTATATAGATCGCAGTAGTAATACAAGGTTACATAACATAGGTTGCTTTGTGAAGATATTTATCTTCAAAGCCATGTTTGAAAGGTCACCGTCCCTCTGGGAAATTTCATTTCTTCCTTGGCCGATTATCAACATTTCCTGAAAATGTAGGGTAATTAGAATCATTTCTACCATTTCAAGTTATTTTGTCACATGACCTCCTTGGCAGAGGTAATACTGTAGCTGTTATGACAATAGTAACACATTTTATCTTGAGTAATTCACCCAGTTTCTCCAAAAAATAAAACTATAAAACATTTGTTAAAGCATGATTTGTGCGGCAGCACCAGCATATTTTCTTGCATTTTGGAACTTTCCTCACCTTTTGTTGGTAGGCAGGTATTTCCGAAAGAGGACCAACAGAAGAGGTCAAACTGAAGAGCGGGGAAGTTTGCCGCATGGCTCACAGGTGTAACACTTTCACTGTCTCGTTGGTACGCCGGCTGTTTGGCTCTCTGCTCCTTGCATTTCCTTTCACCAACCTGCGGTTTTATTTTCATTCTCTCCTCCTCTCATTCTCTAGCTGTCCTGCGCGGTTTGGTTTCGGAGCCGGGCTGACATTTTCACAGCTCTCTGTTCAAAACGGGATCCATTTTGCATCTAAATGACATTCCTCATCAAAAGCCCATCACGTTCCATTTGGCTTTAAAGCTCCGAGCCGAGGCATTACCTGGTTAGCACGGCCTGTACACGTCAGCCGTGCATTCAGCCACAGAGTACAAAGTTAGCGCGCATCTGTCACCTCCTGGTCTCGGCGTTGCGGTTCACGCTTCAACCCTGAATGTCAGGTTCCATTTCAAAGCCTTATGCGACTCTACCGTTGTCTGCTTATTGTAGAATATTTCCTGTGAACCTGCTGCAAAAAGGCTTTTATTGCATTGCAGATGAAAGGCCAGTGATAAAATATGTAATTAGAATGTGTGCCTTCCCGTATTTGTGGGAGCCCCTTGACCACTGTGCAACTACACAAAGACACAGCGCCGATTGTTCTTCTTCATTAGTGTTTCTATTAGTCACTGCGTGCTATTGTGTTTTGTTCTCACTGCTAGATTTTCTTGAAGCAGTCAGCTGTGTTTTTCTGCTCAGCTGTGCGTCCTCACCAGGCTGTGCGTGATGTGACAGCCGTGGCGACCTTCTTAAAAGCTGTTTCAAAGAGTCTGATGTGTTTCACAAAGACTGGGCACCTACTAAAAGGAAGGATCCACACACCTTTTTTTTTTTTTTTTTTTTTAATAATCCAGAAATGAAAACACCCACCTTGAAAATGGATTGAGGTGAAGGTGCAGGTGATGTTGCCTCTCTTTCAGGAACAGGAACTCACAAAGAACCATTTTCTCTAGGGTGGGTTTTCAAATGAGCATAATTTCAGACAGAGCCGCAAAACAACCCAATTACAGAGCAATCATCATCTCAGAAATGTGCATGAATAAATTACAAATCACTACACTATAGTCCCTCTATTCTGGAATTACAGGGGGGAAAATACACCAGCAAACTAAAGGAGAAAACAGTAGCTTTGTGAGCCTGCAGCTAATGTCCATGACGTCACCATAATTTTAACATGAAAACATATTAATATTTCCTCATCTCTTTTACATGGAAGGACAATTATGGTGTTTTTTTTTTAGTTTGTCTCTTGCCTTGTACTTAAGTAACTTTTCCAACTTTGGACAGGTTGCGAGTAAATAGAATTGAACATTGAACTGGCAACGCAATGGTGCGTGTGAAGGATAAAGAGCAGGAGGGAGGTCATCATCGGCGCTTTCCAACTATTAGACGTGGTTGTGAAGCATATTGCTTGGCGCTGGAGTGTTATTGTTCTTTTTCCAGTCAATGCCCATCGAGCAGCAGAAAAGTGCACGTTGGCCGAAGCCACAGCGCACATTGATCTGCGATACCAATCAATTTCCCTCCTCGCCATCGAGCCTTAACGGTGACGTTTCGGGGTCTTCATCTGAAGAGTGTGATTCCCAGCTGGTTGGTCCTGCTTTGTATGCCACTGAGGCCCAATGGAGGTGCGTCAGAGGCAGCTCGCATCCTGCTCCACCTCGCAGGCCGTTAAGGTGCTCCTCTAGAAAACCCCATCAATCTGTGTGGCGTGAACTATAGCAGTAAACAAAATGGGAATGGATCTGAAGGCGGCAGCCTGGAGGTTGCCCCTAACTCTGCTGCTCCTGTTATCATCTCACAAGGTCACGCTCATTACAGCGTTGCACAGCTGACTGATTGCCTAATCTTTGGCAATATAATACTAATAACACCTGGTGTTTCTGAAGGCCCTCTGTCCTTACTGCTAACCTTCTGACTGATTGCTGCCGTTGGGGGGG
>BJFM01002890.1:52291-67818 GCA_016586285.1 Arothron firmamentum
GTTACATAACCCACAATACGACATGAGAAGGTGGATCAGGATTGCAAATCTCCCGGCCTCTCATTAGCACAGTGAAATAGCTGCTGAGTCAAGAAGAACAAGGCGATTTAGTGCTGCCGACAGTCTGTTCAGCGTTCCCATCTTCTTAACTGGTCCTGATTGGCTCCAGTTATCCGCTGTATTATTCTGCATTTTCGTCCAATCGATCTGCCGATCGAAGTTAAACCATCAGCCCGGGGCCCCTGATGATGGCAGATACCTTTCGTAGGATGTGGCTCTTTGTCATGCTTGCCATTCTGTGCTGCTCCCCATTGTCCTACAACGATAGCAAGTTTGGGATTCTAACGATCCGCCTGTAGAAAGCGGTGGGGGTCCGATGTGCACACGCTGCCACTGCACACCTATGAAGCCTCTGTCGCGAGGGACCCGTACTTCACAGTAAAGGGTACACCCCCCCACCCCCCCACAGCGGCAGACAGGGACGCCTGTGCACGACACAGCTTGTGAGGGTCTTGACATTGAAGGTTTTGGACGGTAAGGGTATTGTGCGAACAACATCTTTGCAGTGCACTGACCAGATAATCAATCGGAGCCTTTTCAACTCACACCTCACTCAACAAAGCAGGCGGTTCAAGGTCATGTCGACCTCTTCCTTGGGAGGCTAAATTTGTTTTATCAAATGTCGGTTTGAAGTTAATGATTGAGACGCATTTGTGATTTCAATTAAAAAAATGGGGTCATTTAAAGCAGCTGTGCTCCAGGAACACTTGGTGGAAGTGGTCCTGGGCTGGTTCGCTCCTCGCTCCCACTGCTCTGACATTTCCCTCAACTTTGCATGTTCACATATAGAGGACGTGTCCCACTTTTTATTGAGTTAAACGGCTTGAGCCTGCGAGCTAACGGGCCCTTCAGATAGACTTTTCTAGGCCATCCATGATGTGTTATGAGATATTTCCTTATTCTCTCACCGCTGAATTAGGCAGGGTAAAACAAGAAACGCACAATTGGGCTGGTAACATTTCTTTCTTTTTTTTTTTACTGTGTTCTTCTATCATTTGGATGACAATACTGCAGATAGAATATTGTTGTTCCATCACACATACTATTAGTATATATTTTACCCAGAGCTTTTATCTTGTCACATTTATCTATTTTAAATATATCTGAGAGCTACACTGTGTCGTGAAGCTATAATATCACACAACAGAAACATGATTATCCTTCACAGTTTCAGACCAAAGCGAACTATACTGCATAAAACATGGGCTTTTTATTATTTACTTTCATCTTGTAACTGAGTTTACTTTTCTGCATGAACACAATAGTTAAAATATCATTCAATTCTGCGTGGAATTATAAGAGGGATTTAAAGAGCGGGAGGTTGTGGTGGTGATGAGAGCCTTCCGGCAGCTCTGGCTCAGTAACACTGAAAATCCTGACGGATTGCGACTGACACTATGCGGAAGGAGGCACGGCCCGGGCAGTGCGCTACACTTGTGGCACCCCTTAAAAATCTGTGGCAACTATCTAGCTTTATTGTGATTTAAATCATCTCCTGGGAGAAAACATCATTTTTCAATGTCTAACATCCCAGAGAAAGTAACCATGAGTGCATTTAAATGGAAATTAGAGGATTAAAGTGGGTCAAATTTCATCGAAAAAGTCAAAATATGGGTCAAGGAGGATGGTTACATGGCGCGGTGCTTGGCAGCCGAACATCTGACCTTCATCAACACTGTGACCTGGATGAGGAGCGACCGTACATGGAACATCAGCAGGAAGTCTGGATTTACATAAATTTCAACCGAGACGTAAAATGTGTGTTGTGTGTGTGTGTGTGTGTGTAGTGAGCGTGAGTGAGCAGTGACACATATGGAGGCCCCAGGGAGCATCTGTCCACATCCGACATCTGCATGAGGTTCTGAGAACCAGGGCGAGAATTTCTCGGTCATTTGAAGGTCCCGAGAATCTGGGAAAGTACGCCAGGAAAGAGGTAGGAGGAAGAGCTGCAGCCATCGGAAATCGCACCAGGATATCAGAATTACCATTTTACTACATGCAAAACCATACATGACATCATATTATCTATACGTTATCCAGATTTCGACAAATACTGTTGTCTTACATACGCGTACTTAAAGGAAATCCACACAATATGACCCTGTTTTCCTTATGACGGAAGCAGAAAAGATTCTGCAACGGAGGAAGAACCCTTAGCATTAGCATTTTCCCGAGGGCCCAATTAAAATATAACAAGCCTCATTTCTGCTGGTACCCAGAGCAACCCAGTTCACATCACTGGGAGCTACCTGTTGCTATTTATTGCTACAACTAATATAATACACTTAAAGATGATACAGCCCACCGGCCAAAATAGGCCAAAGAGTGCTGAGAGGACCAGCGCAGGTTACAGCCTTGGAGAAATGAGAGCCACATCAGAAGCAGACATACGTGTCTTCTTTTGCACGGACCTGAAAGGCACAGAAATGTGACACATTGTGTTTACGTTGGAGGCAGGGAGCTCAGGTAGAGCCAGCCGTCTCACACACGAACCCATTCACAGAAGCATCCCATCCAGTTCTGCAGGCGGGGTTCAATCCCACCTTATAGATCTCCAAAGCAGTGCTGCTGATCGATGGCTGCAGGCTGTCATCAAACGTGAAGACATGGATTTGTGTCCCCGGTATACAGCCAGAGCAGAAAGGAAACAGGGACGACACCGCCGTCATTCCTGAAACCCATCCTGTCATATTTTCGAACTCACTGTGTCTGGAGTTACTGTCAGCACAGGAACATACACACATCCTCCTGTGGTACGAATGCATTCCCTCTCTGTGGCCCAGTCGGTGCTCTGTCTGAACACAGGAAACTCCTGCATGAGACTGCGTGTACAATTTCAAGACGTGGAAGGAATGCCGAGCACATCCTAGAAGCATTTATTAGCCCTGCCGTCAGGGGTGCTGCTGGGTTGTCCGCAGTCCATCTGAGATACATCATTCAGGACGTGTTTTTAGAATGTCCTTTATCAACGAGCCCAAGTTACACATATAAAACATGCTGCTTGTTTACACCGAAGCATAGAAGCTGCAAGAACTGCTGTCACATACATAAATGATCACTGATGAGAGTGTTGCATTGACCCAGATACAAATGACATCATTTGTGATTAAAGTTAGAGGAGGTCCTTGATTCTTCAAACACACACACACATACACACACAAACATTTTTATAGTTGAAACCAGAAGTTTGCATGCTCTATATAAAAAAGGAATTAACCTTTTTTTTCTCACTGTCTAACATTAAATCCGATTAAATATTTCCTGTTTTTGGTCAGTTAGGATTATCAAAATAATTTCTATTTGCTAAATGCCAGAATAATGACCTATAATAAGGGCGCAACATGCTCATGTCGATCATTTTCAGCTGCTGCAGTTGTCAACACCCGCTGATTCGTACGCTGGGATCAGTCGGATACGAATTTTTCATGAATCACGTGTGCGGCCTATTGCGCAATGACTCCTGCACTCAGATCTACTCATGTTGCTACGCCAGATTGATAAATGAGGGCCCACTGTTGAGCATCAGATTGCAGCCCTGATCGTGGCTCCAGATGAGGCAATGAGTTCCAACCCAAGGTTTAGGACCCAAACGCAAACACGAGGCTGGCGCTCAAAAGCAAAAATACCCCTTTTATTGGGTGTACAGAAACTGACAGGAAGCGCTCCAATGGAGGAAAAACAGAGATCATAAAAACTCAAAATCCCAACACTTCACGGGGGTGGGTTCCACTGCAGAAAGTTCACAGAACCACGAATTAGGATCCACTCGGAAGGAGAACGTGGCGATGCTGAAAAAGGGAAATAGCTCTCGTGAGAACCTGCCCAAAAACATGCGAAGCTTTCAGCTAAGGTCTGAGTACCACTCTGCAGGTAAAGCAGGAACAAGAACCACGATCCAGCAACGAGGACCAGCTGGAAGCTTCCTGAAATCCACCGCTGATGAGCTCATCGGCAACAGGTGCGCGGCCACAGCAGGAGCCTGGGAAAGGGGCTCTCAAGAGAGAGGATCATGGCTGCCATCCTGGAGTTCCTTCTGTCTCTCTTCTAGGATGGTCGAACTTCATCCACTTTGAGGGTGTAATATCGTCACAACACGCCCTGATTGGGAATGTCACTGTGAGGGGCTATTGGTTGATATTCTCTTTTCTCAGGGAGCGAGTAGGCTGCGGCCTTCGGTGGCCCCCAGAGGTCCAGCATGGGATCTCTCCCTGGTGCTGAATGCTTTGAGCCCTTGGACCAGGCCGAACTGAAATGGCTGTCCATGAAGACAGCTTTTCTCCTGGCTATTACATCAGCAAAGTGGGTCGGGAAGCTACATGCTCTCTCCATTAGTCAGTCCTACTTACAATGGGGGCCAGGGGGTCCAGGGGTGCCTCTCTGGCTAAACGTGGCGTTCCTGCTGCTGCCACTCAGACACCTCAACCAGCCAATTTATCTGGCTCTGTTGGAGCCCCCGCCAGCAGAGGATGTGGCAAGGGTGTTGTTCCCATACGGGTGCTGGCCGCCTATATCGATGCCACTGCCACTATGTGACAGACAGACCAGTTGTTTGTGTGCTTTAGACAGTGTCCGTTGCACTGGATTGTGGATCCCATTTCCTGTGCTTACAGGACCACCGGTTGCCCATTGCCTGAGGGGGCCAGGTGCCATTCAACTCGGGGGATTTCCACATCTTGGGCTGCTCTGAGGGGTGTCCCATTGGACAACATCGGTGCTGCTTCTTGGGTATCGCCTCTACATCCCATCATTTTTATCATCTCAACGTTGCTTCTTCCCACTCATTTAGCGTAGTCCTGCACCCCCGGGTCCCTGGTCAGTGAGGCGGACCTCGGGGATTCTTATCCTGTTATCCTGTGCTTATGCACCGCCTCCTCCGGTTATCCACGACTCATAGAACCGCAGAGAAAATGAGAAAAAACTACCTGTGTTTAGAGGCTGCTCTGCCACAGCTCTGCCATTCTTCTCCCCCCATGCAGTACTTTCCCATTCACCCCACCTCTGCTCCACCCTGACTGCCAGCCACCCCCGTCTACTCAAGGCAACTCAAATCACCTGCTTTCAACCACTCTGGCTCAGTATAAAGATTGTTGCTCTCTACACATTCACTGCCTGAGTGTTTTTTCATTTCTCTTGCATGAAAGACTGTCTAGCACTACTTTCTGGGCTGATTTCCTGTTGCCAACCTTACCTGTCTTTGACCAGCCAGCCTCTTCTGAATGCGGGTAATTACCTCAGCATTCCGTCCCCACCCGCGGGTTCTTATTTAGTCTGCCTGGTGCCAGTCTGCCGGTTTCTGTGGCTGTGTGGATTTTCACCTGACAAAGATTTCCCCAGAATTTCTATGTGTCTGCTGCAAATTGCATTAAAGTGTTTACCATATGTACCTGTGTGTCTGCTAGACTGCAATTGGGTCCAATGCATGCTCGTTTCACTCTGGACATTATTCAGTAATGGACAGGCTGCTCGTGTAACTGTAACACACTTAAAAAAATGTAAAAACTGGAAAAGATTGAACAGGATAAACAGTGGAGATGGCAAAACTCTTGATCATTTAGTTCAATTAAACATAGTCTCTGAATACAGACACACGTAATGACTGCAATTTCCTCATTGCGGGATAATAAACATATTTATTCATTCATTCATAATGGCTGCTCTTCATTGATCATTTCAAATCAGACCATTACATCTGGGTCTTTCTGCCAAACAACTCTCACTCAAATGGCAGATATTAAAACAGCCAAGACACAGAGTGTGTCTTATTTCCCTAAAGCTGCCTTCAGTTACACACAGCAGGGTTTCTGCTGGTGGTTTACACATACAGTGAGTGAAGGCTGGGACATGCACAAGCCTCCATCTTCTCTTCTTTGAAATAGCTGTTTATTTGTCTGTCTATGGAGAACAGCTGGATACTCCAGCAACAACCAGCAAGAGTGGGACTTTTTTATTTAAAAAAAAAAAAAAAAAAAAAAATCCAAACTTGCTCAAAAGAATGAATAAAAAAGTCTTGACTAGTGACTATTGTCTCCAAGTTGAGTTTGATTCCATTTTAGTAACACAAAATAAGCATCATTAATCACAAGGCCTTAAAAATATAATGGATAATGTGTGCATATATAGACACGGTAGGTTCATGTTGGGGTTATAGTTTCAGTTTAGTTCAATTTAACTATTTGTATAGCATCTGATTTACTGGAGGAAATTTACAGAAACCCAAAGCTCCTAAGGAGCTCCAGTGGCAGGAAAAACTCCTTTTTAACAGGAAGAACTCTCAAACAGGATCATCTTTTTTTCATATAGCATCTGTTACAATCAAAATTGTCTTATGGCGCTTTACAGAAACCCAGGGCCTGACCCTTGACAAGAAACAGTGGAATGGGGGAAAACTCCCCATTAACAGAAGAACCCTTGAGTGGGCCCAGGCTCATTCAGAGGGGCCTTGCTGCTGATGGCCAGCTAAGAAGCAGGAGGAAGAAGAGATAGAGGACAGAATAGACATCCTGCATGTCATATGTGCAAATACATTGATTACACAGAGGGATCAAAGATAGCGCTGATTGGGTCAGAGGTCAGAGGTCAGCAGGTCAGCGGACAATTATAAGTCAGCGATACCTGCAATTCTGAAAGGATGGACATTTGCCAGCACGTTACACAATGACAGGATAAGGTAAGTGTTAGAGCCTAAGCGGTGGAGCAGAGCTAGATCCAGACTTATCAAAACGGGCTCCTCCTCCATGATGGAACCTCATGAATGACCTCTCACTGATCTGCTTGGTTCTGTGTAAATGGTTTAGGTAGCATTAAGTGACAAACACATTTTTTAAAAAAAAACATAATTCAGTCACTTTTAGAACTTTGTATTCCCTCATCAAAGAGTTTTAGCTCAAAACTCTCAAACGTTACTGTTTTACAACACTCCTGTTGTTTCTATATGTTCTCTTGTGTGCATCAGATCCTCGTTTGCTCTTAAACTGCAAACGTTGGCATTCTGGGAGTGAGAAAAGGCTTTCTTCACTGTTGGTGTAGCATTCTGATTTGTAGAAATGACTTGACAGAGACTGCGTGTGGTATAAAACCACTGACATTTTAACTCTTCCTCATCTTTGGCACAGCGTGACTGATTTCAATCTAATCATCTATACATTTAAAATGGCAGCGCTTTCTTTACTTTCTCAGAAGGAGTGCACTTGGCCCTCCAGTGTTCAGCTTGGGAGTGCTGTTCTTCTGTGGTTAGACATCAGTATAGACGAACCAGCCCCAGTACTTCTGCCTCCTGCTCTCTCCCTCCGCCCAGCGTTCAGATCCATCCCTTATCGATCGTCACGATAACTAATGAATTCCATCATGGTGGCAAGTCAGAGCACATTACTGATTGAATATGGGATGGATGAGTCCAGCCTTCTGTCTGCCATGTGGAGATGGCACGGTGCTCCGTCAGGGTCCTGCTCATTACATGCCTCTCTGGACTGATGAGAAATGGACCCAGCATGTGGCAGCGGTGCTCTGGTCCAGCGGATGACCATTTTCACCTGATCTCGTGCCGTTTTCTCTCCGCCTGGCATCTGTTTTGGATTGCTGCTAATGGTGTAACCCAGCGATGGTGCTCCTATCACACACGGGGCAGTGCACTTCCCTAACAGTGAGAGTCGGTCGGGGGTCAATCAGCCCTTGACCTTTTCTAATGGAAATTCATTTATAACTGGAACTGGGCAAAACTTTACTCATCTGCTGGAAAAAAATCTCCTGGTGTTTTTAATTCCACTCATATATTCCAGAAAGGAAACAAACGGACTGTTTTAAAATGTAAGAATTCACATCACAGACTGGTGCAGGTCCGGAGGTGCATTTACACGCAAGGATCTCATCCATCCCATATGGAGTGTCCATGCATTCTCCTTGTGTGGAACTGCTCACCATACATAGATATTCAGTTCAGATGGAGCCACTTCAGAACGCTGTCAACGTGCACATTTATCAGCTTTGTCACAACCAAGAGATTCTTCACTGTTAACCTGCTAAAAGATGGTATTTGACTCGTTGCTGGTCTCATAACTAGGGCCAGCTGCAGCTCAGGTTTGGACTGAGTCAAGTCAAGTCAGAAGTCAAAGTCAAGGTAACAAAACCACCAAATGATCAGAACCCTGACACCTCTCCCTTAATGGCTATGCATGTGCTTATTGTATGTTCATAACCAGGGATGCACATATCCAGTCCTCACAGACTTGATTCAAGCAAGGTTTTGTGTCCTGCCGGGCTTCTTCTTCTTTTTTTTCTTCTTCTTCTTCTTCTTCTCAAACTGATTAAACAGCAGGCTGTTGTTAGAAGAGGCACGTCTTACACTTATGCTAGAACCACAGGGAAAATTAAAGTAAACACTTTATCTGAATAGTGTTTGTGTTCTGAAGCAGCCATACGTCTCTGTAACAGTGTTTGAATTAGCTCGGTGGGTGTCCTTTGATTGTGAATCCTCTCAGGAAACATTTGTCATTTTTGCTACAAGGCAGCAAAAATAATTAAACTGACGTCACAGTGAGACAAGATCAAATAAATCATATTTCCTCCAAGGGAGTGATAATAAGGATTTATGGATGAGGATGTGACTCTTTATGTGATCAAATCAATAAAAATCATACAATTTGTGATGCAATCTGCATTATACATTGATTAGAAGTGTACAATTCACTTTATGAAAGAGGAAAGTGATGAATGCCTTCTTCCAGCTAAAGGAGAACATTCATAAAATCTGCTAATTATTGTACAGCCTCATTTGGGAAGCATTTACATTCCCCCCATTCCAGCAAAAATCAATCACTTTGAGGTATTTTTAGTTTCTGACTCTCACTAAAGTACCAACAACACACATTCATACACACACACACACACTTGCATTTCTCAGGGTGAAATATTAATAGTGAAGTCTTGATAAAATGATGACATCTTATCAATTAATGATAGATTTGACCTTGCAGAGGAAGTAGAAGCTATAATTTCCCTTTTTCATCCTGTGGGGAAAAAAAAGACTGATGTTGTGGAATATTTATACTCCTGCAGTTACAGCCACGTGCCAGCCTTCACCTCAGTGTGTGAGGCTCATATGTGACGTACTGTCATTCCCAGATTAGGTCTTTATCCCACACTCTGGCCCCGTGACACGTCTTAGAAGGGCCACTCAGAAGACTGTCATAACCACATCAAAAAGCTAATGTGCAGCATCCACGTGAGCTCCTGTAATCTTGTACTAATCTGCAGGATGTGTGTCTTTTCCTAACGCACTGAATTAATAACAAAAGGGCTGCATTTTGAATCCAGCTGTGTGATCGGTCCCAGCGGTCTGCAGGAATCAGAGAGACACAGTTCCGCTCCAGGTTTACCCAGTGGGCTGTGTGGACTGGACAAACAGAGCCTGCCCTGGGGGGCCAAAGGTCATCACTGAAGTGACTGGAAATAGTAAAACTACATTCTTAACACATTTTTAGTGTTAACGAGGCATTATTAGCAAATTTTACCCACAAAATATGTAGGATTTATTAAGGTATTGATAATAACAAAAAAGTCTGTTTTATCTTATCCTGTAATTACATTATCACCATTCATTCATTACATTGTCAAATGTATTTCTGGGTCGGAAAAGGATGAAAAATGACCTTTGCTGTTTATTGTACGGCAACATACGACAGAACAGACCGGAAAGAACTGATGAATCAAACGCTCTCCGTCTGTGTTGCTGACAGTAATTGAATTCTGCTAATGTCATGTACACCCTATTTTCTTTCACCCCAGTTGGCGTAAGAGGGTTAACATGGAGCTGTGCCATCTGATTTAATGGCTGTTATGTTTATTTTACAGTGCTGACAGCATAAACATTTAAGTTAATACCTATTTTCAGCTAATTTGATTTAAAAAAAAAAAAAAAAAAAAGTGGGTGTGCAACAATTTTGATCACAGTTTCCTCTTATGCCTTTAGCTATCAGGCAGCTTTACTATGGAACCAGTTACCAACCTGGGTCAAACTTAACATCAAACTTAAAACCTTTCTGTTCAGTAAAGTGTACAGTCAGCCTCAAACAAAGTGTGTAGGGCCGATAGGTCAAGTTATTGTCAGTTCTCACAGCTACAGGTAGAAGAGGCTCATCAAACGTTGATTCTTCCCTCTCTAGCATAGCTATGCTGCTCCAGGCCGACGCTGCTGGGGCCACAAACATGACCCACTGAGCAGTTCCCCACCTCCTCAACACCAGCCACCATCTCTGTTCCCTCTCCTCCTCTTCTTCTCACCGGATTATCAGTGTGTCCAGTCTTCCTTACTGGTTTGGGTCTCTCTCCCCCTTCTTCTCTCTCTCTTTCTCTCTCCACTGTCAGCACCTGGCTATACTATTCCCTTTTTATAACAACCTGCCTATGCTTTATTATGTTTTCTATGTTTGCATATTTGTTTCTCTCTCCCCCCCTCTCTCTCTCTCTCTTATTCTCTCTGTCCTGTCTCCCTCATCTTCTCCTCCTCCTTTACCCAGCCGGCTTTCAGCAGGATGGTTCCTCCTTGTAAGCCTGGACCTGCTCAAGGTTTCTTCCTGTTAAGAGTTTTTCCTGCCTCTGTGCTTTCCTGGGGGGGTTCAGGCTGTTTCTGTCTCTGTAAAATGCCGAGAGACAATTCTGACTGTAAAAAATGCTACATAAACAACATTGAATTGAATTGAATTGAATTGAATTGAATTGAATTGAATTGAATTGAATTGAATTGAATTGAATTGAACTGAACTGAACTGAACTGAACTGAACTGAACTGAACTGAATTGAATTGAATTGAACTGAACTGAACTGAACTGAACTGAATTGAATTGAGTTGAATTGAATTGAATTGAACTGAACTGAACTGAATTGAATTGAATTGAATTGAATTGTCTATTTCGAAACCCTTTGAGGTGATGGTGGGAAATGGTCCTTCCGTGAAAAATGGCTTCTGCCGCGCTCTTCTCTTTAAAGCTCTTCCTGCCACATCGTCCTTACGATAGGCTGGATGTGCTGTTGACAGCATACATCAGTCTGCAACATTATTTCCTGCTGGTGACCTCAGATCAGCTGCTTGGTGACTGATGCTGCTCCTGACGGACGGCAGTGCTCTGTCAGCGCAGAGATAACAACTTCATTTAGCTGCCTGTGAAGGATGAGACACACAAACACGGTATCCAAACACCATAGGATAAATGTCAATAAAAGATAAATGTCACCTGCATCAGTACTGCAGTCATGATTAAAGGTATATCCTTGAGCATCTTTGTTGAAATGGATTAGTCCTGCCACATCTATTGGAGAAAAATGGTCTAAATGTTCCAAATTAGATTCTATAGCTGTTTCTAACATTTCTGTTCTTATAGAACTGTCACTTCTCTCAAATAGCTATAATTTTATTGGTAAAATAACTCATATCTAAGAGAATCACTGCTTTGACACAGCCTTTAGCACTACAGGGGGCTCTTACTGTTACCTTTCCAGCTTTTGTTTGGATTTGGTTCAAAATATGAGGTGAACGTAAAACGTTTCTGCAGGTTTCCACCCTGACACCCCTCTCTCAGCATAAACAGTAGGAGCTTCGTGTCCCTTTCATGTCCTTGATAAACGAGGACCTGTTGGAATTTTGTGTGCTGATGTTTGCAGGGGACCACAAGGTACACGGCAGATGAAAGATGGACGGCTCAAACTTGTCCACTGAAGAAGCATGTGCACTGCTGTCCAAACATCAGTGTGTCATGTGTAAAGGAACTAATAGTTACATTTTGGTGATTCCAGAGGGACTCTGAGATTTGACCTTCCAAACATTAATGCCAAGGGGCTTGGATCATAAACCAAACCACCTATATTATGTAACTTGTATCTTGTATTACTGCTGCCGACATACTGACCTTAGTGGAGGTCTGCGGTCTGCTTTTGTAGTTTAGTCAGTTAGTTTTTTCCTGATTAGCCCAGAGCCGTAAACTGAGCCTCAGACAACATCACAGCAGAAGTTCACTGTGTCTTCTGAGCTCATGTGAATGTTGATCTTGAGCAGGGAAGATAAATGGGATCACCCTGCCCACAGCCCTCACCTCCATTTGCTTCTTGTCACTATATTCACATCATTGATGGAGGGTGGCTGTCATTGTTGTGACTGGATGAGAATATGACTCCTTATAATGATTTATGAGGTTTTAAAACGAGCCTTTAAGTGGGTTTAGGAGGTTCTGGTACTATCATGAATCCATAAACATAAATGCAGCTTATTGTCGCAGAAGTGCTTCTCAGCATGTGATATTAGCTTGTTGTTGGACAGCAAAGATGTTTTCATTCCCGCGAAGAAGAAATATGGCGGCTCATTTCCATCATGGCAGCAGTGCCATGTCTACGTGGTTGTTGGCAATGAGTAGCTGTTGATGATGTGATTCAAAGCTGTGTCTCCAAACCTGTGTCTGATTGATTGTTGTCAGTTTTAATAATAGATGAATGTGCGTTGAAAGCTAAAGTGAGCTTAGCTCAGGTTTAATTTTCTTACCATCTCACCTACCTCCCTTTTCCTCTTATTTATCTGTTGGTTTGAAAAGCTGCGTTATTCAGTGGGAAAAACTGACAGCCTGAAACAATTCACTTTAAAAGCAAGCAGAGCATTTTAATGAGCTGGGAGGAAGCAGCACTTGACAAATGTGATGTGGCTTCAGGTCAGTTCAGCAACCGACACTGTGGTCAGGGAAGGTTTACATCTCAAGTAAAAACATATTCCAGTGTTAATGATTCATCAGCTGTGCTTCTGCCTCCATGTGGAGATCATTTCAAGTCAAACCAAAGGTGGAGGCACTTCTGCGACAGCTTCTCTTGGAAACTGACATTTGTACATAAAGGGAAATCAACCCATTCAGCTGGCACTTTCTTTACTTCCACAGAGGCCACTCAGTGTGGTAGCTAATTATCAAACTAAATGAACTGATGCATTTTATTTGAAGAGGGAATGTTTACATTCCAAGTGCATATTTACCCCTTCACGCTCACACTACAATTTTTTTTTTTTTTTTTTTTTTTGCTTGTCATCTTGTGTTTTTAAACTTGATTGAAAGCTGATTCTCGGGCCATCAGCACAGATCAGCGGACATGTGACCCAGCCACAAATGATTGACCACTGCTCTGACCCTTTAGTTATTAGATCAGGGACCGCACAAACCAGAGTGAGCTGTGGCTTCAACGTCTCTAACTTTGCCTGGACTAGAAGAGAAAACCGACACTGTGTCCATATTTAGTTTAACGGGAGCAAACCACTGGAAATGATACTAGAGACAAACATGGCCAGGTCCATACGCTAGTTATTATATTCCTTTTTCAATGCTTTTTCAATGCTCTCCTCTTCTCTCCTCCTCTCCTCTACTGCCTGTCAGCCTTGAGTATGATGAACAAGAGGGAGGATATGGAAGGAATTTTAATATTGACACCGATTCACAGCAATAAAGATGTTGCCCATTAGATCGTGGAAGTGGATTTGTTGTATCCCAGGTGCTTTTTAAAGCGGGGAGTGTGGCATCAACGTGCATGTGCTCAACCATCCATCACCTCAACTATCTTCAAATATTGATCACCAGGTGAGTCCTTGAAAACACAAACACGGAGTGATCTGGAGGGAGAACAAAGATAGGAAATCATGCTGAGAATTAGGCGCAACCTTTAGCTCCCTCTCCATCGACTTTCCGCTTCTTCAGCAGCCAGTTAATATGTTTTTTCATTTTCCGATTCACCGTGTAACGGAAAAATATGAACATACATGAAAATTGGAAAATCTTCATGTATTTTTGAAAAATGTATCTGGGTTAGACCTGAAGCCTGAAGAGAAGCGGCCACATTCCATGAACGAGACTGAACTGCCATCCATCGCACAGTTCTAACCGGTTAAGCCACCACGGTCAAACAGCCTCCACGTTCCAAACACAGCGGTGGAGAAGTGGGTCACAGCTGACCTGGTTGACTCAAATAGACGGACACTCATCCATCACATTAACCAGCGCTGGTGTGACCCTGAAATTCAATTCGTCTAACTGGTAGACCAGTTTGAATGGGGGTACACAGCCAGTGGATTGGTGCAGGACAATATTTCTGGGAGGTTTCCATTGAGGGAGGACAGAAATGTTCTCACTGTGTAACATTGCATAAGGGAGGTGTACCGAGTCCCGTCCATAGTCCCATATCACAGCAATTGTCAAAGTATTTACGAAAAAAAAACCCACAGGACTTTAAAAAATTTCTTTTATTACAGAGAAGAGCAGCATGCACGAATACCTGTAAACCCATGTCCATCAAACTCAGGACAAAATCGCTCATGACACAAAATAAACAGCAGAAACAAATTAATGTGATGTTAATTCCAACATCATGGCATAAACATAACCAACCAAGTACAGTTTTTTGCAACGCATGTGGATTTGGCGAGACCCTGCTCCAGTTGTTATCTCAGGAGCCACTATTACTCACTCACTCTATCTTTTATAATCTTTTTATCTTTCAAATGTATTTTGATGCAATTTCTATTTTAATTTTAATGTAAAAAGTGAAAAACATCCTGGAATGTGAGAACGATGAGCCGTTGTCCCAGTCTCATAATTATATTAAGTCCTTGCACTTAACTTGACACAGACGCACTGTGAGAAATTGTATTAGTTTCGACCTCGGACAAACATGGACCAACGGTAACACTACGTTACAAACACCGTACTGTTACATTTTCAAACATACTAAATCACTGTGGACTAGAGAGAGCACAACACTGTTTGGACAAATACTCAGAAATACTGAAGAAACATGCAGAACAAAGTCGAGTAGAAGACATTTTAACACTGACTGCTACATCTACTGTAGCTAACACTTAACTGTGTGGCAGTATTTAGCTTTAATATTGCTGCTGATCTGTGCTTATGGAATGATAATCCTCTTGCTTTACTATCTGCCTCCTGTAGTCCAGGAGTGTTTATTGTTGCAACTGTACCATCTCCAGTGTCTGCTCGTGGTTTTATCCAAGCAGCGTGTACATGTATATGTGCATGCATGTGCGTTTGTTGATCTCTTGCCCGCACTTCATAAATATCTTGTCCACATACATTTTCAACAGGAGGCAGAAGTGCCACATCCTACTGACCATCTCCACGAGAGACGAAAGCTTTCAAACAAACTTGGACGGGCAGCATAAAGCAACAGCAGAGAAGACTGCGCTGTCCTCTTGACACGGGGAGATGAATGAAGATGCATGCCAAAACAATGTTGTGAAAGAGCATAGGAAAACAACACTTTCTCTATAGGCGCGTCACAGGGCTTCAAAAGCGAGGGCAAGGATCAGATGAAAGTCAGGATGCATTGTTGGGTTTGAAAGGCTCCGGCTTGCCTTCAGCTAACTGATTTATGCTTCATGGCTTTTGTATTTATATATATATTTATATAAATATACACATACTGTATATATATATATA
>BJFM01002890.1:67897-78292 GCA_016586285.1 Arothron firmamentum
TATATATATATATATATAGTGTGTATATATATATACACACTGTATATGAGATGTGAATTAAGTTCAATCAAGTGTCCTCTAATATGGCAAAATTACAGATGCCTAAACAAGAGAGCAAGAACATCTTCCTGAACATTCTCCAATCCAACCAGAAAGGGTCCAAAAGCAGGAATTTGCACCTAATTTGGAGGAAAAATCTTCAGCTGGTCAAGTCACTTTGTCTCATCACCATTTTACTGTGTTTTAAATATTTAAACAAATGCTGCAGTGTTGTTGTTGTTGGTTTTTTTTATAGGTTTAAGTGGGTTCTGTCACTTTTAAGTTAAAAAAAAATGCAGGAATCAAATACAGAATCTCTGCCCCACTTGCTGTTTTTCACACTTCTTCTCTGCTTCATCATCACAGCTTGGAAAGACACTGAAGATCAGAGGGGGTGATCACATTTAAATCGGACACACTTTGTTCTCAGGGATGGGCAGCTGGGCCAAGAAACCACAGTCGGCTGGAGAGTCATCAGACCGAGGTGACGCGGTGGCACCCACGGGGACACGGGCTGCGATGGCTGACATCTCTCCGGTGTGGCTGTCTGCGGTGATTCCTGGTCTCTCTGTAGTCGGGTTCATGTTGCTCTCTACGACGGCTCCCATGCTGATAAAATGCTGGATCAGGCACTTCCGGAACTGCAGAGGAAACAACAGCAGCCGTTACTATGTTGGTAGTCATATAAAACAAGTATCTAGTAGACCAGAGGTGGGCAAACTAAGGCCCGGGGGCCACATGTGGCCCGATGAACTATTTAATCCGGCCCGCAGAGCCTTCACAATACTTTCTCCAAAGGCCATCATACTGGGAATAAAACCCAGAATCACACGTGACACAAATAAACAATATTTTTAATTTAATTAATTTAAGGATTTTCAAGTGTAAACTCTTTTTTTGTGTGAAATGCCATCTTCAGCATCTTTGAAAGCATTCCTCCTCCTTTTAGTACCTGCACAACATAAACACTTCACTGAAAATTCTATTTGACTTAACTCCAGTCCCTTCAGACTCCAGGCCTGCAGGTGAATCAATATTCGGACACTTTCAGTCAAGATATCGTCCATCTGTTTTCTGTTCACTCATTCCTAATCAGATTTACTGGGGCTGCCTCAGCGTATCCCAGCAGCCAGTGGGCAAAGGCCAATCCATCACATGATTTAATCTCCAGCGTGTTCCGAGGTGACAGTACAAACCACTTGACTGTTGAAGGCTTAGATTCACTTTTCAGCTGTCATGTTGTTTTGTGATGTTTCCCGTGCCACTGAAATCACCAGACAGGCACGTTTGGAAGGAGCTCTGTGTCGATGATGTACAAGCCTGGCGGCTTCAGCTCTCATTGTCATGCTAATGTCGGCAGAAAGTGAGATTTCCAAATTGTACATACTGTTAGCCTAATGGCGTAGTTGCCGTATTTAAATATTTTTGGAAAACAAGAAAAAATACATTTTCTTCAAACACAGTGGTATTTCTTATTTATTTCTATTCTTAAAATGACTTTGGCAATTATGCTATTAGGCTAACAGTATGTCTTTATATAGAATCCATCCACAGAACAGTGACACCTTTGTATCCCAGCCCACAGGAACAGACCCACAATCGCTTGCTTCCGCCTTTCCTTCAATCTAAAGCCCCCATCTGGCGTCTTGTCTGCCTTCACTCAGTCCAACCCTGGGGAGAAATCATGAGTCTTGATTGTTCATAGCCTGTCTAAATGGACATGTATTCCTCCATACAGCTTTTGTCGAACCAATAACAAGTTCAAAGAATGCCCATGACATCCCATTTTCCCTCTGTGTCTGAATGAGGGTAAAGACCTGAAAAAAAAACTCAATTATCCCATTTTTATTTTCTGAGACGCCAAACTCCAGACACTCAGAAACCAATTTTAACAATGTGTAATGTTCAGACATTGCTGCAACGCCTGCAACGAGGCTGTAACTCAGAAGTTATTTGGAGACAAAGTGTTTCTGGGCTAAACTGACTGCACCACAATTTCACCAAGACGGGTAAGGACAAAGACACCAGTCCGTCATGCAAATGACCATCAGCACAATATCTCATTTTAGCATTTAGACCATTTAGGTATGAACTGGTGATTGGGTGGAGGCTCAGGGTTCGGATCTTGGCTCCACTCTTTCTGTGCGGAGTTTGCATGTCCAGAGACATGCTTGGTAAGTGAACTGATCAGTCTAAATTGGCCATAGGTGTGAGTGTGAGTGTGAGTGGTTGTCTTTGTGTTAGGTCTGCGATAGGCCGAGGTCCTATCCAGGGTGTACCCCGCCTCTCGTCCTGTGAAACCGGGGATAGGTTCCAGCCGACCCCTGCGACCCAAGTGTGGGTTAAGCAGCTAAAGAAAATGGATGGGCGGATAATAGAAATTTTCATTTAATTTGCAGGTATTCATTTAATCAGTCATTATATTAATTTGTGCCAGTGACATCATGTTTAATGTGTTTCAATTCTTGCTGAATTTCATGTTTTTGCTTCCTGTAGTTTTTCAGAGACGGTGTCTTTGTAAGCCTTGTGCCGTCAGTGATGAGAGCGTTATCAGTTGGCTCGCTGGGTGCATTATAGAGTTGTGAGAAAAGTACTGAAACACCCTTTCATCTTTCAAAGATTATCCAAGGACACGGGCATTGAAGGCATGTTTAGAGAATATTTAGAGGAATAGAGAACATTTAGTGCCATATGTGTTTTTCTGTTCACAATCCTTCAGCAAGGTCAGAGACGCGACTATATAGAAGGTATTTAAAAGGTCATCTTACCTCCCTGTTGTCTAGTGACACATTATCATCTGCTGTTGCATTGAAATGTTCTGCGTGTCTGCATTTATGTTCTATGACCAACTTTGTTCCTTTGATACACCAGCATTCTGTACACAAGTGTCCACCTAATATATTTACGGAGAGACAATGTTCCTTTTCACTGCTGATCATCGCTTCTATGCACCTCAGCTCTGGGTAACTGCTCGCTTTTCCCAGGCTTTTCCCTACAAACATGGATCCTGCAGTGACAAATGTGGGGAAAGTGCTGGAAAGACAAAGGCTCTGGAACATCAGCATTACCTGCATACTCAAACTCAAACTTCATTTATTCAGAGCGGCTTTCACACATAAAACTTGACACCAAGGGCTTCGCCATAGTAAAATAAAATAGAATCAAAGAATAAAAAGCCTGACGCCTCCATGACAAAACAGGTAAACACACACTCGCTCACACATTCAGATGTGAACGCACACTGTTGCGGCTGTGCACTGCGGAACCATGTGAGAGAAGCTTTGCATTGAAACACCCAGAGAGATGTGGTGGAATGTGTGCACAGGTACACTCTGAAGACTGCGGATCCAGCCTATACATCATATTTTCTTTATTATTCATTTATAGCCGCGGAGGAGTTTTCTTTTACAATGTTCATAAATGTTTCAATTTCAAAAAGCAGGAGTTGCTATGGAGGACAATTTAAAAGCTTTGAAAATTTAAACAAGTCTATGTCCACCATCTTCTAGAATATGTCAGCTGCATCTATATTTCACATGCTTCACATCACAGCTGGACTACTTTAAAGAAGACGGCCCAGTATGGGTGATACTTCTGCACAGAAGGTCTGGTGTGTGTGTGCACAAGTTACCATAAGCAACACATTTAACTGTTTTTGAACATGTCATTGCCGTGCTTATATTCCCTGAGGAGGGGGCACCAGACTGTTGCTCATTATTTAAAAAAAAAAAGAAATGTAATTCCCACCCAAGTGTTAAAACTAGTGTTTTGTATTTCTGTGGATCTGTGGATAATTCAGTGTATCTGTGTGTGTGTGTGTGTGTGGTGTGTTGTGTGTCTAAGACTGAATGCTGGACTGTAAAGTAGCCGCCAAAGCGGGTGCATATATCATTTACCAGCATCATGAATGGACAATTTCCCTCTCTAGATTTGACATTGCTGTTATTCCTGCTCCATCCATTATTGACAGGCAGGCTAACAACCAGCACCCACAGAAATAAAAAAAGAAATCCTTCTATTATGCTGTGACTTGTGCCTTCCCACTTTGCAAGCAAAAGCACACAAAAGCAGAGCGACTTGTTGAATAATAAGAGCAGGGTTACCTGTTTGTTCATGAAGACGTAGATGACTGGGTTGTAGACAGCCGCTGTTTTGGAAAAGAAGGCCGGAATGGAAGCCAGCCTCGGGTCGAGTTCTATGGACGGATGAATGGTGACCAGGATGGCGAAGGTTGCGTACGGCGTCCAGGCCACCATGAACGCCACAATCATGACCACCACCATACGTGTCACCTGCCTCTCTGGCTTCCTGGCTGTGGCCAGCCGACCATGTGACACCTGCAAGACGGGCTTAGACTTGACTGGCTGCATGAACATGGCTTCACATTTCGACGTGAACGTAAGGAAGTAAACACTTTTTAACGTCTTTTAGTTCAAACTTCTACTCCAGCGTCCACAATTCCTGCAGTGTGGACCCCTCGTCCACCCACATATGATAAATATGCACAGAAAGAAGACGATATCACACAATTTCAAATTCTAATGCCTCAAAGGTAAATCAAAATTGATCATCACTTTTACACTTCCAATCAATGCTTAATTTAGTCTAAAGAAGTGGAATTTTGGCATTTATCTTCAAGTTTTGGTTCACATGAATGACCTGAATTAGCTGTGCGACAACTCATACTGACCTTTCGGAGCTTCCGCAGGAGTTTTCCATAACAGAAAAAGATAACTCCAAGAGGCAGAATGAAGCAGGTGCTGAAGAAGGTGATGATGTAGCTGTGGTCAGTTATGTTGTTGGAATACCTGTTCAGGGATGGACAAAAAATGTTTCATTTCATTAAAGGAAAATGAGTGTTACCCATATTAACAAATTCAATGAGGCTTTTTGGCTTTTATGTCTAGGGGCTGTTTGGAAAATTTCATTTTGACCTTTGGAGAAGAGCAAAAGGCTGGTACCTCAATGATTTTTTTCAGCTGAAAGTGTAATTTTGCACCAGAGAAAATGGTGTAACACAGAGTGCCTCATTTAGTCCTTTTATGTCATTTCCATCACAGCCGCTGTCAGACACAAAAAACACATTCAACCTGGGTCAGTGACCAGCTGGGAGACAGGACAGTGTATTTCTTCAGGTTTTCATATGTGTAGAGATGAGCCGAACGTGTGAATGAACAAATAATTCACTTTTTTCCTTATCAGAAGACCAATGATGTAATGACAATCTACAGCACTCATTCCTGCTGCCTAATGGCTCACCAGCGACCTCCGAGCATCATCCTGTGGTTAGAAGATGAGCAGTGATGACACACATGTTTCAGGAATGGTGGACAAAGTAGAGCTGAATGAAGCTAAGAATCAGATCAAGTGGGTCTTTGGCTGTTCCTTTGACCTGACCACCACTGCTGCCCCACATACACACACACAAACACACTGTAAGAGACTGTGGGTTACACTGCCTCAGACAGCGCGACAGAAAACTGCTGCGAAGAAGCGAAACACTGAACTTTCCTCTTTGTCGACTGAAGCGCTCAGCTTCCAGAGAGGCGCCGCTGCTTCGTCAGCAGGCCGGAGAGCCACTGACTTAACGAGCCACTTCTGCACATCGCCCAGGCAGCATTTGAAACAACCCCCAGACATGCCGTCAGCAGCCGGAGCATCACTTTTCACGAGGTGAACCAGCACTGCGAACTCAACTCACTGTCAAAATCTTCCTCCGAAAATCGGAAATTATTCACGGGCGTCTGACTGACTGACTGTCCATCAACACTGTTAAACCGAGCAGCTCAGGTCTGCAGCACGGGGAACAAGTTTTTAAAATGTACTTAAGAAATTTTATGTTTAAAAAAAAAAAGCTAAATTACAAGGTAAAAGAGGATGAAATAAATTTTCTAACTACTGATAAAAAATAATGAAGGTAAAATTTGTGTAGTTTCATTTCACTGATCCAATCTGTGTGTTTTAGAATGCCAGAAGTGTAAATTTGTAGTCACCAACCAAACAGTGAGACTAATTAATGTAAAGCCCAACTGGAACTAATCGATGGGAAAGGTCAAAGGGCAGCGGAGAAGTGGAGTTGTTAAATTATTTACTGAGCAGGTTTTAGTGAACGTTTTTTTTTTTTTTTAATTACAATCAATTTTGTGTTTCTTACGTAAGAACTTGAATCTCCGCTGGTTTTCCTGCTGTTGCTGAGTTGAATTTGATTTGAGTTTTGATTTTTTTTTTTTTTAAGCAGCACTTTTAGAGATGACATCACACTAGTTGATCTACTGTTGCCATGGCATCTTCACTTTATTACCACTTTGTTATATTACAGAGAGGTACAACCTGAACCTGCTCCACAGTGAATATTTGGTCATTTTTTAGGTTTTATCATGGTTCAATGTGGGGTGGGGTGGGGGGGAGTTCAAATGGCACACACTGGGGAAGGAATATATCATTAAACCACATAAGATGTGAACCATTTTTATGCGGTAAAGCCAGCAAAGCACAGCCAATTGTTTTGTTTTGTCTCAAACAGCATTAGAAACACGCATCAGTGGACTGAGGACAGATGAGAGCAACACTGATCATTCAAAGACTCTTCCTCATTTTGCAGCTGGAGCAGTCGGACATCAGCAAAGGCATGAGCAGCTCAGGTGGGACCAAACCGTTGTCAGTCACATACAGAGTTCATTGGTGACATTGAAAATGTTGCAAGATTACTGTGCAGACATTGCAGCACTTTGTCTAAAGGAGCCTTTCAGAAAAGGATAAAACACACTAAATGGCGCAAACTGGAGCCTGTATGTCGTCTTTACCTCGTGTTTAAAAGCAACACCAGCATGCTGTGACTGACATTTAGGTTTAATGACAGTGATGCATATCTGTCCTGCTCCTTTACCGGAGGAACTGGAGGTAACTGCCCACAGTCGGGCGCACAGGCTGACACGTATACATGCATCCAGCACGGAATGCTGCCGCCATCCGAGCTGTCCACCTGCTTATCAGGCAGCTACATCGCGCCCTTTCAAGAACATCAGAGATTTCAACGTGGAGTCAGTTACGTATGCGCTCACATCTGGGTATGTTTGAAGTTTAATATGTCATCCAAGGACTCTTCCCTTTATGTGCTACCTGCCAACGTCACTCCACAGAGACCCCATCCCAAATATGTGTTATTGTGGGTAACCGGGGAGATCAAAGACTTTGAGGAGCTACTGACATTTATTCAATCTTTGATGCTAAAAACACCTTGTATGCATGAAGCCTGCAAATATCAGCAGTTCTCAGAGTTTAGGCATATGTTGTGAGGCTTTGTAAGAAAAATGACACAGCAATAATATTATATTATAATAATATATTATCATAATAGTAGTAGCAGTAGTAGAAGTTCAATCTAACAACACAAATTTTTAGATCCATCCTCATCTTACAATAAATGGGGCCTCCACTTGCCTGTCCGGCCCTCTCAAGTGCTTCCTGTAGTGACTTCAACAAACTGGATTCTAATCTGTGTGCTGGGCTGGAGGGGACTGGTATGACGGTAAATGTTATTACAACCACTGACCATGGATCCAGTCACCGACGCCAACCTCTCCGACACACTCCTTCAAAACCCTGCATTACTTTAATATTTCGACCACCCAAAGATAAATATCTGCATGTGTCCCGGGGGGACACTCTGCACATAAATAAGGCTTTTAAAATGCATTAGACCTTGAACACCTGTGCTGTTGGCTCTCCTGCTGTTGAATAAATGTTTTCAGACGGAGGGCATACAGCATGCCGCCGGAGGGAAATCCGCTCATTTGGGCCGAATGTCTTTCCGTAAGGCGGTGTCTTAATTGTTTTGTCTGAACCGTTCATTTCCCCAGTGCTCGCACTTGAGCACTGGTTTCCCTACAGGCCTCACTGTGATGACTTCACACCTTTGATCAAAGAGGCTAAATAGCATTACCCAAATTGCACCCTGTGGCCCAAGGTCACAGGCATCTCTTGCCCTTTTCCACAAGACATATTCGCAGTTTAATCTCATTTAACTGAAGCCATAGCGAGATTATTATATATTATATCCATCAACTGTGCACAAAATGTTTTTTTTTTTAATTTTGTTGCAAACAAAATGACAGAATTATTTTGTTTCTCATAAAAAACAAATCAATTATTATTACGAGGTTAAATACAATACAAATACACACGAAGGCTAGGGACAGTAGTTCAGCTCCTGTTTCTTCCAACTGAGCGATTTAGGCGTATATACACACACACACACACACAGACACACACACACACACACACACACACACACATGCACGTACACTTGTGCGATTTGTTGCCTTAGGAGGCAGAGCACTATCCTGTCGTGGCTGTTCCCAACGTTGCAAAAACCGAGCAACAGTTTTGTTTTCTCCGGGTTGCGAAAAGAACAAAGTCTGATCCTGTCACACTTCATCAGAAACTCCTGTGAAGTCCGTTTACGGCCCACCCACTGCATTCATCTGTGCACATCGCTTGCGACAGACGCTCTTGTCTGTGCGCAGTGATCAGGGATCAGGCTGCCTCTTTCCGCCTGTCTTTTACGTGAACACCATGTGCTGCACAAATCACTTGACTTCCTCACTGTCTTGGCCATCTGTTCTTCAAAAACCATCCATCGAAGGTCGACCTTTCTCCCCTTTCCCACATCAGCCACAAATTTACAATTATCCATGCAAATTTCTGCAGAGTATTGAGAGCAAGCTGCAAGGACTCTTAATCCAGCTCTGGGGGTGAGAAGCGTAGTATGTAATCGGCTTTATCAAAGAGTTCTCCACTCAAGAGGTCCACCTCACTCAAGTACAGCGCCCAGTGGTAAACCTCACCAACCAGTTTAAAATCTTGAACTCCACATCGCGGGAAATCCCCAGCAGGTAGACGTACATAATTGCAAAACTGTTTTTGGAATGACGGTTTAAACAGTCGGACACTCTTTGTGCAAGTAAATAAAACGGATCGCTGCTCACCAGTCAGGCTCACAGGTGGTTCCAATCTTGCTCACAGTGTATCTGTTCCATCCCAGCACTGGAGGGAAGGTCCAAATGAAGGAGAAGGTCCACACAAACAGCAGACCCGTCACTGCATGCTTGGCCTGCAGTCTCATGTTCCCCAGAGGTCGACAGATCACAAAGAACCTCTCAAAGGAGAGAACAGCGAGAGACCACAGCGCCACAATCCCTGAAATGAAGACATCGACTTTTAGAAATGTAACGCCCAAACTTCTGACAGCTACGAAAATTACTCTTTTGTTTTCAGACAATAATCACCTAAATGTTTCCCTCTTAATGCCACCACAGTAAAGTTTTAAATGACTCTCAGATGCAGCCCTCTGGAACAGAGAATCTCCACTCTGCAAAGGAATTTAAATGGTACCACTGTTACTGAAATAGTTTAATGAAGCAGAGTGGGTGAACTGAGCCTCCTCCTAAAAAAAGCCACCTTTAATTATGGTAATAAGTCATTCTCGTAAGATGAATTATTGCTCTGTGCTCAGGTTCCTCAAGTGTGCCTGAAAGCACAGCAGCAAGGACCAAAAAAAAGCGAAAGGCAAACTAAGGCAAACTATTTCGAAACACTTATGTTTCAGTAAATTAAAAAAAAACAACAACAAAAAAACACCAACATGACTGTTTAAGTAAAGTCTGTGGGTTTTTAAAGTCCCCCCCCAGTTTTGTTGGTCACTAGATATACAAATGTTGTCACTCAGCGAACGAGGCTTTACAACACAAAAGCACTTCGGTTTATTGATTATACATCAGCACAGCTTCCTCGGGCACAATTCCAATGTCGTTATTTCATTAACCTTTATTTGATGCGGAGGAGTCGTTGTGGGCATGCCCTCATTTGAATTGATGAAATATCAATGATAAAATCTGGCCATGTTGGCTGCTTTGGTTTTGATGCCGTAGTGGTGGATTAAACATGGACGCAGCAATTTTTTAAATAGGCACGCTGCAATGACAGGAATAAGTAATTCGACATTTATGTGATTATTGAAAACATTTCAGAGACATATTTTGAATAAAGAACTCATCCATAAAACTCAAAAGTCGAGTTGGCAAATCTAAAGGTGACCAAAAGGGGTATTACCACCACCGTTTGTACATTTTAGGATATTTCCAGGCTTGACTGCACAAACATTAACAAAGGTCTCCTTAAACCTGCTGTTGAGGAGCCACTGGGCCATTCCCACAGCATGCTGGATAAAGTATGTGAGAACTGTTTGAGACGGGGGGGAGGACAGTGATGTAGGCTAATTAAGGATAACAGGAACCTTCATGCTCTTCATTCTCACCGGAGAAGCTCTCACGGTACAATGCACATATGTGAGATCCC
>BJFM01002890.1:78312-96920 GCA_016586285.1 Arothron firmamentum
CCCCCCCCCCCCAGTTCTATTACATTTAAGGATGGTGAAGGAAATCAAAGTCAGTCAGAGTGTTCAGTTTTGCAAACGGTGATCTAAACAGGCAACAAAACGGAATTCATCGGGCACATCACGGCATATGTAGCTCAGCGGGCTATTTTGAAGAGTTTGGAGAAAGTTGTTATTTCATAACATCTTAACTCAGTTATATTTGGTCATTTTTGCTATTGAAATCATGTCGCGTTCGAAAGATTTATAAAACATGATTTTATGATAATTTTCTATATAAACACAGTGTGACAGTTACATGGTGTGTGTGTGTGTAACAAAGGGATCATGAGACATGCTGTTTAACTTCAATTTACACAGGAAGTTAACTAATTGAAGCTTTTCCTAGTTGATAGGAAAGAATTTCATTCATATTTGTTTCCCTCCTTTTTTTGTACAATACGAAAAGGTGTGAGCCACTACAGATTTAGTAAAATGAGATTCTATGTTGGTTCTGGTTAGGTCTGGTAGTGTGTGAAGAGCAACGGGCTGCAAAATTTATAAGAGCTGCAGTTCGGTTTGTGTGGAACCACAGAGAAAGTGACTTAAATCATTATCTTCCTTTAACTGTCTCTTTTTTAACCTCACATTACAATGTGTATCATCCCATTTTCAGCTGACGGAACAAACTACCTGTCACATATTAAAGTATCCAAGTATAAGTATGTGTTGTAGTAGAAGTATTGTAATGTATTACAATAAATATCCATTATTCCACTTTATCTCCACTTTATTCTGTTGTTTCTATTTTAAAAAAAAATCTAAAATTCTGGGATTAAAGATAAACATTCATTCAGATAATTCACGGATAAAAAATTCATTCAAACATTTAATAAAGTTAACAATATCTGCGCTCACTGGGAGCCAACTGTGTTTGGGAACTTGTTTGATTTGCCTGTTGCGACGCTGTTCACCAGACATCAGAAAAAGTTCCAACACTGACACCTGCAGTTGGTGCCGGGGCCACAAGCTACCGACGGGGGGGAGACTTACCGAAGAAAGTCACCGCGAAGCCCTCCAGGACGCACGCCCACCTGCCCAGGAAGAAATAACCTCTGGCGTTAGTCAGGAAACTTATTAGTCCGCCGGTGATGGCCACCAGGAAATCAGCGATGGCAAGGTTGACAATGATGTAGTTGAGGGGCTGTCGGAGTTGCTTAAACTTAAAAGTGATGAACATGACCAGGAAGTTCTCGAACAGAGACAGAGAAGTCACCACAAACATGAGGACGGCCAGGATGGTGAAGTTCCACTGCGCGATGTTCTTGATTGGTCCGCTGAACGGATCGTTGGTGGGGGCGAGTTCCGCGGCCACCGTGTAGGACACGCCGTTGACTGACAAACTTAAAGTCTCCATTTGACGTGAGCGCAGCAGAGGTTTTTGTCGCTTGGTGACCCTGGTTTGGACGTTTTTCCAGCCCCCTCTCACGCGGAGAACTTCACGGAGTCAAACGACGCTCAGCGCTGCGACGCATCCCGCGCGTCCTGGGACTCTGCGCGCTGCTGGGGTTGCGCACCGCCTCTCATCATTCAAACCGCAGGAGAAATGTTGACTTGAGCTTCTTTGGAAGCTTCTGTCTACATGAGAACACGACGCGACGGCGGGGGCGCTCCGAGCGCGGCGCGCACAGAGAGCTGATGTCTTGGAAAGCAGCAAGCGCATGAATAACCGACGGGTCGCATCTTGAAAGCGCTTTTATAGGCGTCCCTGCATCACTGCCGGCCGGCCTCCAGCAGAGACGACAGGGCGCTCTGTTCCTCTGCCCTTCTTTACATGGCCCTAATGGCTTTGCCTTTTTTTGATTTCAGTAGTTAATCATTTGACACCCAGCTGGACATTTTCATATTAATCAACCTAGTTTAGCATGACGTGTCATAACCATGCGTCATACTTTTAAAATGATGGTTAATTGAAAACGTCATTCTTCTTATTGAGCTTTGGTGGCATTTGAACAATGGCAATTATCAAAATGATAATTATCATCATAAACAAGCATTTTATTTCTGCTAGTTTCGGCATTAAGCGAAGGACCCTCTGAATCACCACATCATTAGTAAATGAGACATTAAAAGGGTGATGCTTAAGCAGAAGAGAATTATATTTTTTTAACTTGGTTTTAGTGGGAAAGAAAGATATACGTGAACGCACACCGATTGGTGTAACTATGCAATATTAAAAAAAAAATTAATTGTACACTTAAATTCGCTAAAACAAATAAATGAAAGCTAGAAATGAACTCCAAGTCATGGGTCATCAAAACATATGCTGGAGGGATAGAAAGGCTCAAATGTAACTAAAGTGCCTCTAATCTGAAAAAGAAAGATTCAAAAGAGCCACAGGTGACTCCAGCTGGAGCAACCGACGACTGGATGCATTTTCAAATATCACCTGCTGTGCAGGTAAAGCATCTAAAAGGATCAGCAGGTCTTTTGAAGTGATGACTTGTGCAATATTAGCTTCGCACTTTGGCAAAAAAAAGTGCAAGTCATGTTAAGCTGGAGCTGCATCGTGAAGGTCAGGACTGGATCTGCACAGACTTTTTCCTCAGAGGTGAATCACGATGCCGCGTCTCCATCTCTGCCCGGTGTTTGATCCCGTTCTGTCTTGCGGAAGCCAGCTTGTCACACCTCAGTGACCATCAGCAAAATGAGGATTTATTGCCTGTGCGGTCTCTCCAGGCCTGTGTATGACTGCTTTTGTTTGGCAGTGCCTTCCGTGTGCCCTTGCCAAGATCAACATTGTCTTATTCTCAGCAATACCTGAAGGAGCTTTGAACCGGAGTTGAAATTTGGAGAAAATACTTTTCATTTCCTTTAAATGTGACATCATTGATCCCCGTACTCATTCGGACATCAGATAAAGCCAAATGCAGTATTTAATATATGTAGCATTGCAACCTTTCAGGCACCACATTCTGATCTTCTCACCGTGTTTGTGTGTTCACCAGGCTTCCGCAGGGGCCAGTGACCTGTGGAATTGGCCGGTTGACCCACTTCACTCAAGGTATCAGATTGAATGAGGATTGATGCCTATGGGGGTGAATCATGTGACGTTTTAGCAGCTGAACTTAACCAGTTAGTGGTCATTCCATTAAGGTGAACAAGTGGTTTAGACTGGATACTGCTCCAAAACAGACCCTGCAAGTGCCTTAAGAACTGAAAATATGATGTTTTATTCAATAAATACAGATTTATTTCTAGAAATAAATAGGTTTTCGGCAACATATTGAACATCAATAAAATGCAATTCCATTAAGAAATGTTTATTCTTGGTTGGGGTTATAGGTCATAAGATAGTTAGATATGTACCGTTTTTGAGAAGCTCTGATGCTGAAAATTGGACCAATATGTCACGCATAATTTTCCTATCTGTGGAATACAGAGAAGGAAGAGGTGATTCTGCTCTTTCTCAGTGAAATCAAAATCATGGAGATCAATAGTTCCCACGGGGCCCAAGCAAACTCTGCCAGATGACCGGCTCCATTTTCCCTGTAGCTCTTCATTTTTCCACGAATTCTGCTCTTAACAAAGTTTGAGAATTGACTTAGTGAAAGGTCTTGGGTTGATTACTCTTGAGGCTTTGTATAGTAAGAGCAGCAACCCATCTGCAGGGGCTTTAGAGAATTGCATTACCCCCCCTCCTCCAGGACAGACAAGAACACACACCAATTACGCTCAATCCCTGAAGCAGTCTCACCCGGGTATACCCGGTTGATTAAGTTTGTGTTTAATTCACTTAGAGATGTGTTGTTGTTTTTTTCAGATCTCTAAAACTTACAAAAATAGATATATGGTGAGAATTAAAACTAAAATATTGGAATTGAATGTCTCTCTTCTATGTCAAAGCTCATAATTAATTAAGTAGACTATAAAGTATAGTTTGCTTATATGGCATGTGCCCTACACAAAATATACAAAATACTGTAGATAGTATCGATAATATTGTCAGTGTGTGTGTTTATAAGAAAAGAAGAAAGAACCCACAAGCCTTTTCTGAAAAATATTTCTCAGCATACACAGTCACACACTGTATGATGCAGTAACCTATATTTTTTCAGGGGCATGTGTGTATCTTAATATGGAGCGTCATCAATATTTTTGGACTACAGAGTAACAAACAGACCTTTTGGCTGGCAATGCCAAGTACAACTGAGAGTTTCAAAGAGTTGGTTTAATTTACTTGAGGGTGTGCAGGTTTTGTGTTTTGTTTTTTTGTTTTTTAGGTCTTTAAGACTTAAAAGAATTCTAAAAAATCTACAGGTTTGTCTTTTTTAGGTTCTACCACATTAAGGTACACACAGGAACATTTCCAACATACCTAATACTTTATTCTATCCGAAGGCCAACTTAAATGACATTTCAAAAATATGTTCCCATTATTCACAAGAGGGGCATAGATCTAATTTTAAAAGACTGCTTACAGAAACTTGTTTAAAACATATTGCAGTGGGTGGAAACGCAGAGACTTTTTGAACTTTTTTTTATCTGTGTGTGTGAAATAGAACATAACCACATGTGTTGTTTGTGATCGAACTGCTCCTGATGACAGTGTAAGATTCTTTCATTGTGTATCTTGACCAACACTTGGGGCACAATAGGTACTGACAAAACATGTCTCTGTTGATCTTACTCTGCTTCCTAAGAGAATACACAGTCTTTGTCATTCTTAATATGTCCAATAATATGAATGGGACACGGAAGCTTCACAATGCCCACAATACTGCCTTTTCCTTTTTCGTGCTTTGTCCATGACTGACTAATTTGATTTGCTGAGGAAAATTGTGCACAATGCTCCCTCGCCATATGGCGGTTCACCTTCTGCGGTCTTGATGTTTCGCGGATTTTTATTTTATTATTGTTTTAATTACCGTATATTGTTTGTGGGTTAAATTGAGTTTTACAAAGTGTTGTTTCAGACTGAACCGGTCAGCAATTTCTCCCTCTAATCACGGCCTTCCTTTGTTCTCCATTGTATGTAGTAGAGATAAATCTTGATGCTATCATTGAAACCCTGAGTTGTCGAAGCCTATGACTTAGTTAACTACTAATTTAGGCCATGTGTAATGATTTAGCTTGCTCACAAAACTCTTATGACTTATCTTGTGGCTCCTCATGTGATCCGTCCATGACTCCTCATGTATTGACCTGTAACAGGTCAGCTTGACCTATTGGGTCCTTCGTTATCTGGAGCCTCGGTGCTCCATGTCCTTGAGGGATGGGACAACAGGTTCTGTTTGTTTCGGGACGGTATAGAGCGAACCTGACTGTAAGCTTTGTGATGCCGTGAATCTCTCAGGAGTACAAAAAGCGGCCGGCAAGAAGAAAGTGCGCCATCCCAAGTTCGGAGGGGAGCCGCTGTCTCAGCTGAGCGTTTGGCGGCTCCTCTGGAGACCGAAGGCGGCGCGGCGGCGAACTCTGCAAAGCGTCAAAGCGCCAGGAGCCAAGACACCATGGTGTCAACATTGTTGGCGCGGTTTTTCAGTCTTATCTCGATGGAAGAACTCAGAAGGCACTGCTCTAGGTTGCTGCTAAAACTAAGCAAAGGAAGAAAAGAGTAAGTGTACAGAGCATACCTACATGCTTGTTTTGTCTCTCTCCAATCTAATGTGTTCAGTGCCAATGTTTCTGTTTCTTTTGTGCTTTTGCAAGCTTTACAAAGCGAGAGATGCCCTCGTCTGTTAGGAGGAAAAGTCTGTTTGGAGAAAAGCATCAGTAGACCTCATGTCAGACAAGGAGGATGCCATCTTGGGTGCCAAGCTCGTGTAGGTCGTCTGGCCTCCTAACCGGAGCACAGAGTAGTCAGCACTGTGTGCAGTGTTGCAAGAGAGACTGGAGGCAGACGGAAAGATGTAGCCCTCAATCACGGGCAAGTTGCCTCAGATCTCTGACAAAGTCTGATTGATTGATTGTAATTGTTGCCACTACTGTTAGCATTCAGCACATAGAACTCTGAGGCTCCCACCAGTTATTTAAGAAATAAAGAAGCATCTTCAATAAGAGGCAAAACTTCTTCCCTTGCATGTCCCCATTAAGATACAATTACTTAAACTATACTAATATATAGATCCATCCATCCATCCATCCATGTCCAATTGCTCTTTTCTCAATGGAGCTTAGCTTGGCTGCCTTCAGGCAAGGGTGAAAACAAAATATAGTTCTACATTCAAAACTTTTTTATATCAAATTGCATGCCTATTTTACATGAATATTGACATTATACAAAAGCATACCTCCCAATTTCCAACCCCCTACTTAGCATCTCCCACCTGGAACTATAAAAAGTTGTCTGAACACATTGGGACAAAGTGGACAGTCAGTGGTGAGTTGAAAGGTTTTACAAGAAACTGGAATAAAGGAGTTCACATTTAATCTTCAGAAACTGGTGGATTTCTCTAGTAAACACAAGTTTGCTCCACAGGCGAAGCTAACTGTTTTGAGAACGTCACTGGTCCCCTATAACAGCATCTCCACACTGCTTGGTGAATTATATGGGACAGGCTGGAAAGCAAATCTACATCCAAAGTCAATGTTGACAATAACCTTCATAAAATAATGTAAACCTTATACAATTTTTCCTGGTCCAGCTGGCTTTCCTGTTACTCTGGCCTTGATCTTAGGGTTATTTCGATTTGTGCACATTGACCGGACTGATTGGTTTTGACTCCTGGCCTTGATAAACTTGAAAAACCTTTCCCCTGATATTATTTGGGGTTCTGGTCTTGTCAAACCAAGGGCAAGAATCTCTAGGGACAGTTGTTTTCCCAGTTAATGCCCAGATTATTAAAAATGACTCACTCAGGCTGAAAGTGTGGGCAGACTTGTCAACTTTAGCTTTACTCAGCACCTTCTGATCAGAGTTGTTAAAGTCAAATGTGCCCTGCCCTCTCTGATTTCCCTCCCTTTGAGAACGCTCCATTTTCTGCTGACCTCCACCCTGTGAAGTACAGATATGACCCCTGACAGCGTCAATACCATTTCTGCACATTAAGCCTGTTAACTTTTTTTTTCCACTTAGTGGACCTTTCAGAGATCAATCAGCCATAACCCTCACTGTGCGCACATCTGGTCTAAGGTGACGGAGATTTCGCTGGTTTGTTTTGATGACACTCATTTAAGAACCTTTCTTTATATGCCAGTCGGCCCAAATGGCATTACACGTACTGCTGTCTCAATTTATTTGCCTGCTTTCTTATCTGCCACATGAGAGGCCCAGACACACCCCATCAGAAGAAGAATGATAATTGCCAGCGTCTTGCAGGAAAAAGCAGGTAAGGGAAATAGACTGCCATTTATCCTCCTATTAGTATATTGGTCAAGGCACAGAAAAATGGGGGAAAGAAGTACGACTGACACCAGGGCTATGGCCAGCTGGGAGCAATCTGATCGTACAACTGTTGCACATCGCAATAAAAATCATAACCACAGCTGCTACTTTCTGTTCATGAATAAGAAATTAAAAGGTGTAAAGTTCAAATTCCTTCCTAAATTCCATCATGTATAAATGTCATATTCGATAGCATAATTATTTGGCATAATTGCCCAGGGAAATGGCATAATAGCATAGAGGGCCACACACTAATTGAATGCTCTCATTAAGTCATACATCTCAGTGCTAGACTAAGGCTCCGTATTTAGCATGTTTCTACTGAACCTATATAAATGTTAATTGGTCTTTTGTAATCCTATACAATGCCAGGTGGTTTCTAAGATGTTGATAATATGCAACATTACCATGAAGCTGCAGCAACCTTTGCGATGCACAGATAAAGGAGTCCCGGTATTAGACTGTTCATTCCTTCTAACCTTTTAGCGCAGTGTTGTATCAGAAAGCACAGCATTATGCTGTTCCTTCGGTAATGTGACACTCAGACACAGGCTTCCACTGGTGTTGCAGTGGCTTGACCTTTCCAAACTACTCTCCAGGGGTATGTTTGTAAATGTCGGATCACTTCTGATTATGAGGGAAAAGTTACTCATGTCTTACTTGTGGTTGTCGCAATGTACAGAGCTGCAGCATCTATGTACATGGTAGAACTGTAGTCAGTATTTATCCTTATCAGCTATACACAGGATGAACGACTACAGTGGAGAGACCTTCAGCCAGAGTTACACCTGTCCTTATTCCACAATCATTTTTCATTTAAAAACACAAATCACTGATACTGTTGTCCATACAGATTTTATGTAGAGAGTAATTGAACAGTTTGGTTTGAGGACAAAGGAATTCTTCTGAGGTAGATGACCACATGAGAAAAGTTTAGTCCAAAGTTTGACATTTGGAGAAAATTTGACACAGAGGATCAACCTCAACCGGTAGTCCACCTGTGTACCTCATCAGGAGTGTGAGTTCTATTGACCACAACAGCTGTGATTGACTTGCTCCAACATTTCTCATGATACTTGTAGAACACTGAGACAGTGATTAAAGACCCTGTGGATATATATATATATATGTGTACAAGTGTTAAAGTGTCACATCACATTACCCAAATGTCTATCGACTGTATGTTTGTCCCCCCTTTTCCTCTGGTGGATAAGATGCTTCCTCCTTTTCTTCTGTGCCAAGATCTTTTATCTTCTAAGCGTTTCAGTCTTGCTTCCTTGCGTCTATTACCAATGTGTTTACCATCTTGTAACTAATCAAAGATTAGCCTATTATCAGTTAGCTTTTCTTTAATGCGGAGGCTGCACTGGCCCACATTGGCTCTTTGGACAATGGCTATGGGGATCTATTGGGTGGAATCTGAAGTAGGTGCCAGGTTAAATCTCTTGTTGAAGAAGATATGGGAGGTTAGACAGTCGTCATCACCTGACTGCTGTAAAAACAAAACAGACAGTACAAAGTACATTTGTACATCTGCTGTTGGGGCCAACAGAAGAATAGTGTGAAAACACCTTTTTCCTTTTTAAAGAATTGTTTGAAATAAAACATGTAATCAGTCACCATGAAATGTGTTCTGATTAAGCAGGATTAACAGCCCTACCAGGAATTCCTGGGGTCATACGTGACGCAACAGTTCACAAATCAACCAATCGTCTTGTAATCGCTGCAACTTTCTCCAGTCTCTGGCACTTATCCTCAAATGTGCCCCATGCTGACGGTTAGCAAACCATTATATGCTAAGATGATTCATATGTGGGAAACTGAAATTTAAATGATGAGTAACATTGGCACTTTCCTAAATTATCAGCGTTTTCTAAATGACAGCAGTCACTATATAATATTTTAGGAATCTGTCAAGATATGAGCAACAAGATAGTCAGGCTTGATTTTGTTGCTGCAGTCCCAGCTTTTATTACATTTTTTTTTTTTTTTTTTTAGAGAAATACAGACTTTACGTAGTTTGCATGATATGCCTTAAACAACATTTGTGATATTATGGAGTAAACAATGGGGCACACCAAGCCTACTTGTTCGGGAGATAAGCAGGAAAAATCCCTGTCAGGGACCACTAGAGACAGTTCCTTGGTGTTCTCCAGGAAATCAGTGCAGGTAACTTTGTTCTGGAACATATAAAAACACTTTACAGAGTTTTTTTGTTATTTTTAATAGACACCTTGGTTTCTGGTCAGTCAGTTAGTAACAATTTGGGATATTGGAGAACTGTTTTACCTCCTTACTTCCCTGATCTGAACCAAGCTGAGTGTAAAGCATTTCTCTTCTGGGCAGTACCAACCTGAGAGGAAGGGAGGGGGATGTCAAAAGCCTTTGCAGCCAACTAAATGGGTAGACTTCCTGTTCTCTTCTCAGTACACAGAGGGCAAAAATAATATGGACATTTTCCGTCATTCCTGTTTATTCCCATTAAATTTCAGCTTTCTGGTGTATGTATTTCCATCTTCTCTTCTCAGCTCAAGCTTTTGAATCCGTCTGTTTCTGACTCATCTGCCTGTTTCTACATTTTTACAAGAGCAGATGAGTTCTCAGTCTGGTGGACACTCACAACACAACCGAGACAGAGATGTGAAATTCGTTTTGTTGAACAGGTTATTAGGTTTATCCCGTCGGTCTTGACTGTTTAGGCTTGATTGTAAGGTTTAGGTTAGGGTCAGGGGTTAGTTGGGAGGGTTAGGGAAAGGGGCTGGGTGATACTGACAAGTGTGTGTGTGTGTGTGTGTGTGTGTGTGTGTGTGTGTGTGTGTGTGTGTGTGTGTGTGTGTGTGTGTGTGTGTGTGTGGAGAGAGAGAGAGAGAGAGAGAGAGAGAGAGAGAGAGAGAGAGAGAAATTAGGCCATAGTTGGGTGAAGCTGAGATGAGAGCTGCTCCTGACATATTTTTCTGGAGGATCTACACTTGACTGGCTCATTGGCCTTCAGGCTATTCTCTTAGACTTTTCAACCCAGCTCTTTATCCATCCTACCAATCTGCTCGGCTGCTGATCACTGATGTAGTTTTATATTTAGATTACCATTTGCGCTAGAATAATTTCATACATGTAGATATTGTTACTTCAGACAAATATCGGAAAAGGAAATTTCATAATTGCTCCCAGTAGTTTCCTAAATCTAATCTAATCATTGTTAGTATGTAACCAACAGTTATCCAAGCACTTGAATAAACAAATGTTTTGTCTTTATTTTTCTTAAAGAATGTCATTTTATTCTCCCATGATTGAGCAATAATAATGGGAATATTGATAATGGAACATCTGATCACATTGACCCTGTCAGTCTGGTAGATTTTATAAATAAGTATAGGTGACACATGTTTTTTTTGTTTTTTTCAGCGCAGACAGATCAACATCTCTGTGGCCTTATCGAGTCCTCGGGCAAACAGCTGAGACTGGACTCATTTCAGGAGCCCCATCTTCCCTCTCTGTGTTCACTGCTGCCATCTGTGACTGTTTCCAAGAGATTTCTATTGAAATTGAGAAATAAAATCAAACAAAAATGAACAAACACCTCCGATCAATTTCCTTTTTTTTTCTTAACCGCTTTTTCCCAGGGAGGGGAGACGCTTGAACCTATCCCATCTGTATGCTGGTGAAGACGAGACACATCTCTCAACGAGGCGCCAGCTCATCACAGGGCTCTATTTGGGGGTTTCGGTACCTTGCTCAAGGATACCTCAGCAGCGCCCTGAAGGTGTCCTGGCACCTCTCCTGCTGCCAGCACACCTTCCAGCTGTTGTCTGCAACCAGGAACCCTCCGCTTCTCAGCCCAGCCCTAAAGACTGAGCTCCCTTTGACTACCCTACTCCAGCTGTTAGATTTTTTTGCATTTTCTACAGTTAATAACATTATTGAGGTTTTTTAACTTTGCAGCTGTTTAATTAGTTTCTCATAGTTGTATTTTGTTCTTGTTGTATTTTTGGACTTTGTCTTCAAATCCATTTAATTCTTTGAATTTTAATTTTCCACTTTGGGCAGAAACCAAACTTGTAGTTTTAATTTTTTTTTCTCTCCCACTGTGTGTTCTCTAAGTGAAGTCCACTGTGAGAATTCCTCAGAAGCAAAACTGCTCTCAGCTAAGGGAGATATCGATTGCTCCGCAACAAGGTCCCCAGGGCACGAGCTGACATCTTGGAGCAGGAGAGGTGTAAAAAGTGTCAAGTCCATCAGGGAGGGGGTAGAAACAACCTCCAAGAAGCCCAAGAGGGGCCCTCTGCAGACAGCATCATCATGGGGTGTACCTGGGAGGAAAACTCCATTTCCCCCAGGTCATTCAAACCCCTAAACAACAGATTAATCTTTCTCGGTGCTCCTTCATGTCACTACGGTGTTGTTTACACATGCCTTTTGCAGGCAAAAGCATAGTTTAATAGCTTACCGTTGATTTGTCAAGGATCTAATTTTACCAGATAATAGGTGTTATTCATTCAAAACTGTTATTTGCCTTTGCAATAAGTTAAATAAATTATGGTGACGGATTATTATGGGTTGTATATACAGTATAGCGAATGAAGCAGGTGGGGTTTTTTTGAGTTATAAGACGCTTTTACTGTATCCCAAGGTGGGGAAATTACCCTGTTACAGCAGCTCAGAAACACTTCTAAAAAAGATAATTAATTAAAAGAGACAAATACAAAACACACACAAAAAATATGTATAATAAATAGTAATAAAAAGAAACAGTATTGAAACACAGCTTCACCCACTAAATGTGCAGCGATAAGGTCTTATTACACAAATATAAAGGGGTACTAATGTTGTAATATATATTTATATTTTAATATTTTTGCATAGGTAGGAATGTTGCACAAATATGGTTCCACAGTGTAAGTGAGTGGGGTGAGCATGGACATCAGTAAAGCTCAGGCCAGCTGTGTCATTGGAAAGTGAGGAGTGTTGGGTCACTGTGAGAGGTTGTTATAGTGACGGATTGTTATAGCGCAGTATTATAACATCTGATTGTGCGTGGAGTGAAAGACCTTTGGAAGCGCTCCTTTTTACACCTCAGGTGTCAGACTCTGGAGGCGCACCATTGGGCCAGAGCCCTTCTCTCTTCCACCACCGCCATGGAGTCCAGGGGGAAGCCACAGACTGAGCTGGCTGTTTTTATCAGTCTGTTGAGCTTCTCTCTGTCAGACACACACACACACCCACGCACACAGAAGCGCACACACAGGCGAGTTTCTTAGAAGTGACTGAGACATACATCAGGGGCATTCAGTCCAAATTTCCAGCTGGGTTGAAGGTCCCAGCGGACAGCCAGCTGCTCCATCACACACTCCTCCTTAGGCCACACTCTTTTAGCAATACTGAAAATGTCCAAAAGCCCCAGGTGAAACAAACAACGCCCTCATTAATATTTTAGTCCTTACTTCTCCATTCTAATGTGACTGCTGGACACATTTGGAAAGGTAAATCTTTTTAAATTTCTACTTGCTATCCTTAAAAAAATCAAATGACGTATAGATAGAGGGTTTTTCTTAGCTTAATAAATAATAACAAAACCACACAGTGAGCCGGTTACATCTGGTCCAGACTAGAGAGTGTCGCTTGATTGGTTCTCTAGGTGATATGCAGCATTGCGTCCCTGAGCAGAAATGTACACATTCCAACTCAATGTCATCTTTATGTATGTGTATATGCATTATATATGTTACTCAAGATCCAAATCCAGGAGAAAGCCATACCATCGAGCGAGGAAAACCCAAAGAAATGCCGTGGTACAATCCATCCTTCAACAACAGGAGCAATGTGTCCATGACAGAGAAGCAGGCTGAGGAATGGATAATGAAGACTTAGGCCTATGGTGTAAGTTCAAGGCCTGGAGCTTCTGGCAGAGCTCTTGTGACCACTGAAGATCTACAAAGTCTTCCCAACACTAGAAGAAGAAATTCAAAGGTGACCAAACAAATACCTCCACTGGTGGCTTCGTATTCCACCAAGCTTCACATCAGTGGGGCTCTACATTAGGCCTGATCAGCTACAGCTACCCCATTATCAGTGGTTGAAGAATTCACGGTGGTAAAGTGCAAGTGTAATGTACAGGGACATAGTGGGAGATGAGGGTGTCCCTGGGACGGAAACTCCATTTTTTTCCAGGTCGTTTAAACCCCCCTGAGCCCTCCCTCTTATATGGCCTGAGGAGGCCAAGAAGATCATCCCGATCGAAGTTGAGGACAGCCACCAAGTACCAGGTCCTGCTCTAAGAACCAGGGGCAACGGGTGGCAGGCCTGGCTATTCCCAGTCTCAGTGGGCTTCCTGGCCCAGTCTGTGTGGAAACTACTCCCAGCTCTGGGGATAGCAGGAGGGGACAGGAAGACAGCTGTCCATAGGTCGGGGGAGACAGCTAAGACAGCTAAGACAGCTCTGGAGTAGGAAGGAGGAGTTAAAGCAGGGGCCAGGAGAAGATGGGTACCGACCTGCTAACTGGAGGGCATTGTGGTTCAGGGTCAAAACATGGATGGTTAGAAAGCTACAGTCTCTCAAGTGACTGAAGAGAGTAGCATCAAGATAACTACCAAATTACTGCCTTCACCACAAGTATTTTGTTCTCCTCCCAGTAAATCACCACTGGACCATTATCTGTGCAACATTTCATTGTGTCACTAAGCAGCTTCCTACTTCTTTAGCAACATAAAGTTATAGAGACAGTTTTTATTGTGAAAAGTGCCATATAAATAAAACTGAATTCAACTGAATTGAATAAATATGGGTATTTTAAAAATCATTACAGCTATAGCAAAAGTTACCAGACCTTTTCAGTATGTTCTTTTCCTGTCTTAGTTGTCGCAGTTTTTAATATTGTGTAAAATTGAGGCAGTCTGGGCCAGAACTGCAGCTTGTGACCTATAAGAATGGTCCTCTCTATGTACTCAGAGGGTCCACATGCGTGACAACTTGACTTTTTCATTAAGCCTGAGGATGATGCGATGCAGAGCCTGATACTACTCTGCTTAAATTTAGCATAAATAGGGCTGACTGAGCCCAAAATACTCTTTTACTGTAATTCCGTGGCCACTGCACAGTCAAATATGGGGTTTATAGTCTAAAAATAATAATGTTAGGACATTTTAACATATGAAGATGCTCATATGTGTGTTCAGCTGTGGCAGTGCATCATTAATAACCTTTAAATTGCATTGAATTTCTTACATTCACAATTTTGGTGTAAGCTGTTTTCAATAGTTTGTCATTCAAGGTTCATTTTCAAGGTTCAGTTTTAACCTTCTGTCGAGTGATATGAAGTGTTCTATTTTCGGTTTTCGGTTTTCCTAGTTAGTTTGTCTCTTTGCTTTCTTCAGGTTGTTTACAATGCCAGAAATCCCTCAGATCTTGCATAGAAGGGTAGAATGGACTTGTCTCATGACAATTTGTCTTTAATTAAGTCTTTAATTTTATCTAAGAAACTGAATAATGCTACAATTTCAATAATTTTTACATGCCCAATTATTGTTTTGGAATGATGTGGATTCTTGTGGTGACAGAGTCAGCTTACAAAGAGGCTGCAAGAATTGTGTCTAGGTCATTATAAAGTCATGCTTGTGATCCTAAGTAAAGACCAAACAAAAATAGGAAGAAAAAAAAATGCAGTATTTACCTGGTTCACATGTCAAACTGTAATTCTTGCAATGAATAAAGTTACTGAAAAGTTTGGTTTCTGGGTATTAGTGCAGATGGGTGACTTTCCATCCCACCACCGACAGTGGTGCAGTGACACAGTGCACACTTCCACATACCACATCTATGTCATTCTCCTCATCGTCAGAACAGTGGACAACAGCATTCAGGCCATTTTAAATCCCTAAAAAGAAATTAAAAGTGTCCCCCTTCACTTCCTAAATTAGTCTCAGTTCTATACTGGGAGAGCTCCTTCAGCGAAATCAGACACAACATCCTGAGGGAGTTCGGGGAGCCAAAAGAGCACGAGTGACTTTCTCCACCCAGTGACAGTTCTCCTGGAGTGAGTTACCAAATGAGCTCTCCAGAGAGTCTGATCACGGAAGAGGGACAGAGATGTATCCAAGTCTGAAAGCATAGGGTCATCCGGCTGAGGAAATTCAATCTAAATCCAGACGTTATTTCATGGCGAAGCTGGAATAACAGATGGCATAAACTCGCCACTTCAACCCAGATAGCTCACTTGTAAAGACATCCTCAGGGGGGCAAGCAAACGGGAAAAACCTCCAGGATTGATAGCAGCTTGAATTGCAAACTTTTATGATCGTGTTTACTGCAGCCACATTTACTAAGATGTTAAACATATTTCTAATATGCTTTGAAGTTGGGTTCATCCTTGAATGAGCATGTTAACGGACAATTAAATACTGTTGTTTTATCCTGTTCTGATGAGCTTCAGAAAACACTGACATCAACAAGGTTTCATCTAGGCAGATTGATTTAAATAGAACCTTCAAGTATATGATTATACAATTTCCAGAGTAAGTTTAGACCATTTTGATTTATTTGTCTTTATTTTGCACCATGTTCTTCTGTTAGCTGCTGCTGCCGCATTCATGTTTCCGTGTGAGGTTCTTGCTGGTGTCTCAAATGGTCAGAGAAAACGCAGCCACAGCCACAGGGCATCGCCTGCTCTGATTTATCGAATCTGATCCATCAATGAGCTGAGCTGATAATAAAATGCTCCGTCATGTTTTGCTATGTTACTTTTTAAGTATTGGGCGTTGAAGTTGTGTGAGTGCGGTCCAGACATTCTGTGTGTTTGTTTATGTTTTCTTAAATTAAGTTCTTGTTAGTGGTCTTCTTCCCATCTGCGTTTGGGTCCTGGCTCTGCCTCTGGTCGCGACCTGAGGATCATAACACTGGCCTGTGCTGCTTGGCTCACCAGCTTATCGTAAATTCCAGTTTATTACGCTGATAATCTAAAACAAAATGAGTTTTCCATGCTGCTTTCATAACAATCTTCTCGAAGCTCTAAGTGTTTCTTTGGTTTAAAAGGCTGTAGTATTCCAATATTACTTCTAGATACCTTTTTTTTATCTGGAATGCCTAACATATACTGTATTTCTCTATTTCCTGGTTAAAAAAAAAATTCTGTAGTTATAAAATAAAGCAAAATAACTATGAGTGAATGTGAAGGCATCTGTGACTAAGATGTAAATGTAGTTTAATAAGTGTCCTTTCAGTGGTCATTTGTGATCTCAACAGCACAACAGAAAAGAGGTCAGTTAATGGATAACTGATCATGTTTGACCTGGTTTAATTTTTTAAGCTAAGAGTTGCCGGAAGATTCCAAACTCACTGACTGAAATTCTCATTTTTTCCACTGAAAGTGTAATCAAAATAAAGTAACAGATGAAAGGTCTCATCCATGGTCTTGATTTTATGTTTGTGGGCTTTCAGGGGTTTTATCATGATAAAATAATGTATGGCAGCTTTCACAGACCATACATTTCATTCAGCCACAAACCCAAATTAATGGTAGAATTGACTAAAATAATAGACAGCGTCACGGGCTGAATAAAGACAGATCCCCCTGATTACAGTTTATTTCCAAAGTTCTTTCAGAAACATCAGGTCCCTGTTTTTGGAGTGAGATTAATTGGTCTGAATAGCTCTTGATGAACAATGTTCATTTGTCCCCGCTCTGTGGTCTAATTATTAGCCCAGCTGCTGTCTGCATTATCAAGTCAGTCTCCTGGTCACTGTTGCTTTGCAGCCTTCACAGGCTCAGTAGAGCTCAGAGCTCAGAAAAGGAGCACACAGCCAACCTTTTTCAGGCCTGCTTTTACACCAGCGGCGTTAAAACCAACCATTCACAAAGGGGACTAATTGTGCTGTTGGGAAAAAATGATCCGGGTGTTTCAGGCAGGTTTAAGCACACAGACACTGGACTGGGATGGAGTTTTCTTTTTTTTTTTTTCTTCTTTTTTTTCAAGCTCTACAAGCTAATATGTTTTCATTTGGAGGCTGACAGGGCCTTTTATACAGCAACGGTCCCCAACCCCCGAGCCTTCGGGTCCATTGGTAGTGGGCCGCGCATAAAGAATAAATAACTTACATTACTTTGTTTTATATATTATCTGAAACTGAAGAATGTTTTATTTTGAAAAAATTACCAGATTCTCTTCGGTGCATCCGTTTATGGCTCACTGTTGACTATTTATTATCATCCTTAGAAAATACCACAGTTTTTATGACGGACATATCATGTTATTTTGTTGTATTTATCCACCACATCTTAACGGTCGGTCCCTGAAAATACTGTCTGACATTAAAACCGGTCCGTGGCGCAAAAAAGGTTGGGGACTGTAATATACAGTGCTGAAAAGACTGTGACATGCTGTGATTTATGTCATCAATTACAGTGCTGATGGTTGGCATTCGCAGCCAGATCCAGGCTGCAATGTCAGACCACTGTCGTCCTGTTGCTTGAATGTTGCCCACCCGTTCATCTCTATTAGGCACCAAATGAGCTGTCGAGATGCTCAGAGAAATGAGCAATAGGACTTGACTTGTGTCCCACCAGTACGAGCATCTCCTTTCTCTCTGCAGGGTGAGGCTACTAATCAATCAATAACCTGTGCTTCTTTAAAAGCTAAGACTTTCCCGATGGAGGAGGTGGAGGAGATGGGAGGTGTGTTCACCACCAGAGATTTCTTCACCTTGGCACTTTTTCCTCCCAGTTTTTCATCGTCTTTTATGCACAACATTTTCAATCATGGCGGCAACATAAACTTCAATAGTCTCCTCTGACTCTTTTGACTTTGTTTCATATCAGTGTTCGCCGGGAAAGAGAGAGTTCTGACCCAGAAACAAAACTTTGGAAGCTCAACAATGCTGCCGGACTGGGTCATTAGTCAAATCATCTACTTCTTCTTCTTCTGTTTTAATCCCTTCTTTCTCTTTGGCTCTGTTATTAATGAACAAATCAGACCGGTCCAGCTGCCAAGGAGAGCACAAGCGTGTCACATTTAAGACAAATGTCCTCAAGAGGGGGAAGAAAGAATGAACGCTGAGGCCTTCAGACTTGGTCAGGTGCAGGAGAACACAGGCAGGGCTGACCTTTCCATGTCAGAGCAATCAATCAACCACTGGGGCTCCCAGGTTCTCCTGAGCGGTCCAGGGTCCAGGCTGCACCCTTGATATTTGACTCACATGAGGCATAATCTAACTGCTGATGCTGGCTATAAAAACACAAGCCAGCACAAGCAGCATCCTTCA